>LD350337.1:0-10584 GCA_001465055.1 Ptychodera flava | reverse complement strand
AACCTCTTATCGGGACGCAAACTACTCGAAACATAGAATAAGTCCGCCTCTGCCTTCTTTGTTACGTAAGAATTTTCTACGAATGTTCTTCAATTTGTGGTGCTTACTGAAGTATGATGAGACACGCTAATCAGAAATTTTCAACCATTTCGAATGCTCACTTTAGGGAAACAATGCTTCGTTCCGCTTTATCATCGAATCGGATCATAAGATTTTCACTATCGATGAACCGCTGTTCGTGTCTGCAAATAGAGCCATGGCCTTCATACGTGTCAACGATTCAACGCTGTTGGATTTTGAAGTTTTACCCACAGTGGTGAATTTAACGGTATGTTACTGACGATCAGATCGGTATAATTTTCCCTAACGCCGCACTCGATTCAAGATCATGAACATTTTGAGATGATGCCAGAACGCACAAAAGAGTGTCAGTCTAGCAGTATATGCTAGGATGTACAGAAGAGTGTCGGTCTAGTAGCATGTGCTAGGATGTACGAAAGAGTGTCAGTCTAGCAGGTGACGTAACCCAAGTGTGTGTTCCTGAATAATATTTTCCACATGCATTCTTTTCCCTTGTATTTATCCAACGTATTCTTATAACATCTTGATGTTTAAATGCGTGGAAAGAGACTAAAATTGAACTGACAAGGATATAAATTAAAGTGAATGCAATAAAATGTCATACATCACCATTTAAAATTGTCTTGACAGGTCTACGCCGTAGAGGCAATGACATTGGAACGCTTGCAAAGCAACAAGTCCACTGTGATGGTTGCGATCACTGATATCAATATATGACAACACGCCTGCGTTTATTAATGAACCATACACAGTTTCAGTTGATGAAGGCATAGAAGAAGAAACACTCCTTACCAAGGTATGTTAAACAAGTAAACGATACTCCACACAAAATATTTTTGCTCCGACTTTCTCTCCTCTCACCAGTAACATAGCGGTAGTGACATTTTTCAAAATAAGACAAACTATCATTATTTTGTTCCTCACTGTCGTTTGTATGCTTTTTTGAAAAGGGGCATTGCAGTAATAATGGAGTTGAACACAATAGAGGTTAAAAGTTCAAAACATACATAATGTCTCACTAGCGTGATTACTGTTAAATATTTAGTATTTATTTTTTATGAGATATTCAGTATCACCGTTATATATATAATATATGCAATTGAGATCGAATGTGGTTTGACCTTTTTTTAGATTGAAGCTTATGATTTAGACAGTGGACAAAATGCAGAAATCGAGTATAGTCTATGGTTTGTAACTGATAACGGATTGGATATATTCACGATAGACCAAATCACTGGAGAATTATTTGCCAGTTATAACTTGGATCAATTGGACGCGGATGTCACAGACAGCTATGTTGTTACGGTAATCGCAAAGGATAAAGGCTATATTCCTCGGTAAGGGTCGAATTATCATTTGAATCGGCATCAAAGGAGCAAAACCAGTATCATGTGATGTACTTTTGTTTCTATCGCATTTTCTTGTTGTTTCTAACCTTCTCCCTACGACTCGGATGAAATATAAGCCCCGACAAAAGTGTAAATTTAAAAAAACCTGACCTCATGTAATGAAGCGAGTGACCACTGTACAGATTGTCAAGACGCTGGGTTTGAGATTGTCTGCCTGCATCCACAGTCCGATACGCGGATTATTACTTTCGTGGCTATATACGTTACTTTATAACGATCTTATTTTTAGAAAGGAGGAAAATAAATACACACATGAGCAGCTTACATTAAATAATGATTCGCACTGGATTTGTATAGAACATCACGGTTAAAAACTGTGTACAAATTTGACAATATTGCCGCCATGTATCATTGAGAAACTCCATTCTCTGCTTTCTTATTCTCGGGACAAATATGACAAACGTTTTCGTAGAAGTGAAGAAAATATCCATTCCAAGACCGAGTGAGTAACAACAGATGTTTATGTATTACTCCGATAGATTCCGATACCGGTCATATATGCAGTAATAGTAACTTGTGAAGAAAACGTTTGGCAACCAAAGTTTCGTAATTAGTATACTCCCTTGAGCATGTAAACCCAGCCTGCATACAGGCAAGGTGTGAAAATATTATTTGCAAATATGCTTCTGCTCGGAATTGAAAAATCGCAGCTAAAACAATTGCGTTTAAACCCCCACACGTACTACGCTGTGTATTTAAAGGGACAAAGTCGGCCATTTTTTCATGAATTTTGTTTGGTACGAGACACTACTTACATTGTTTGATATGTTGAAAGATACTGAATGAATGGGTGACCATGCATATATTTGACCCCGGGTTTAGACAAATTAAAGGAAACAATCGCGAAAATGAATTAATGGTCATGACCATTAATTCATTTTTGCAATGGTTTCGTTTATCGTGTCTAAAACCTGGGTCGAATATATGCATGATCACCCATTCATTCAGTATCTTTCAACATATAAAAAAATATAAGTGGTGTCTTGTATCAAACAAAATTCATGACAAATGGCCGACTTTGTCCCTTTCAGAAGTCAAATACTTGGTTGCTAAGATGCTTTATGAAAGAATAACATTTTGGGTGAATCTTATATAGAACGTAACAAACTTCTCCAAATCATAAAGAGTTCTACAAGCAAGAGTTTTAACTTGTTGTTGAAACGTCTTTTCAATGTTTTGTCTGTTATATATACAAGTTGTAAATTTTCGGAAAATTTTCAAGACTTCTATTTTCAATAATCATTTTTGTAAACATATCGTATGGCAACGTCTTAAAAAAATCGTATCCGATGTGTACAATTAGAGACTTTCACATTTTTTTTACCTTATGTTATAACTTTTATCTCAGCGACCAAAGGCATAACGCCGCCTGAAGGAAGTTCAAATTCGACACAAACTCCTGTAGTAACAGGTAATTTAAATAAACAGCGAGGAATCTCTGCGACGTTCGTTAGTTCGCCGCCTTTTGTCCCCGTAATATTCGCTGAATACAGCGAGCATTACGTAGACAAAGGGTGGCACATTGACGGGATTCGCAGAGATACCACCGTTGTTGTTGTCAAATCTGTCTTAATTATATAATGTCGCAGTCTTTAATCATGAAAAGGCAACCAAGAAGTTTTGCACTCGTAGAAAGGCCTTTTCAATGTCTTGTCTGTCATATGGTGTTGTTAATTTTTCTAGAAAATTTACAAGACTCTATTTTCAATAATCATTTCTCTTCAAACAATATGGATGTGTATGGCAACATCTAATGAAAGTGGTATCTAATGTTCAATCATAGACCTCCACACTTTTTTAAATCTATGTTTTAACTCTTATTTAAGCGATCGAAGACATAACGTCGTCTGAAGAAAGCTCGAATTCGACACAAACTCCTGTGGTATCAGGTAATTTTGTAAATTGGCGAGTGCTTGAACTGAAACAGTGAGGACTTCCATTTTCCGTCACATTATGGTATTTGTATAAGTTTATTCGACTTGAATCATTACTGTTTTTGAACCTTACTTTGCATGTTGTATAAACATGTTTTGCTTCTCCAAGGTTGCACCATAAGGGCGAATACGCCGGCTGTTCAGACGTTCAGACTTACTGTTTTTGTTGACACACTGTAATCTTATTGATATGAGTAAATATTTCCCCCCGTAGATTTAACTCAGGCATGCCATTCAATTTGAATCTGTAAATTTAAGTTAATGTATCCCCCAAGTACACAAATTTCTACGGTGAACTCTGTTTGTTCATAAAGAGTAATGGTTCAAAATTTCCTTTTCATTATATCTGTCAGTTTCCAGGCGCCGACTACCTTTTCGTTGGACGTTCATGCTGGATATTGAAAATTATATCATTCGTAACCTGAGGAGAATTGTTCATTCAAACTCTTCAGCGCTTTCGGGGGCATTATCTTTGTCAAATTACTACACATTAAGCGTGTCTTTAAGATACTAGAACGTCTTACTAGATATGCTGCGCTAACATTAAAATACATCTGCATCGAGTGCCGAATACAATTTATTGATGAGAACAAACTGGTTAGAACATGGTATGATTAGATTTGAATTATTCCATTAAACATACAAACTCGTGTACGAACAATTTCTGCGTCGTGATGTGTGTGGTCAACTGTTCAAATTGGCACCCTACACTATGGAGGGCTATGCCATTAGTATTAGTCAGGGCAGCATTTGGACGCTAATTTTTTTCTACCGACAGATATTGACACAGTCATTTTCATTTTATCGGCGTCGTTGGTCTTTTCGCTCACCACAAATGTAATTTTAACGGTGACAGTGATAATTTTGTGTCAGAAGCGGTGAGTAAAATATTTTTTGAGAGATTCATTTTAGAAAACTTAACAACAACAATCTGTAGGATTTCATTTTGATACATCAAGAATACACAAATATGACGTATTTAGACATTCACTAAAAGAAAAATGTGTTTTGTCACTGACATCGAAAACAAAAAACAAAGTAATAATAAACGACCATCAAGTCGACAAATGAAGATAACATTTCTTGTGCAGAGAAATTGATAAAAATGTTTATTTTAATGTAAACAACACCGATTGCTATATTTTAGCGAGACGAGTTTGTGCAAAATGTATCATCAAACTCATTAGAGACAGCATTTTAATGATTTACAGTCAATATGATTTTATTGCGATAAGGAAAATTTAAAAAATATAATGATACATGTCATTGTTCCTTCTATTTTCCAACCCTTTATCACAAGCAGCAAACTTCACACCAAACAAAGGGGGAAAGGCACGTATGCTCCTCGTTGGCTCCAACGTGGCTACCCTTGTGAGCTTGATGACAGTAAAGGCATCGTCAGAGAAAGATAATATGATAATGACGACATTAACTCTGTTTATTTAACTATAGACTCAAGGAATTCAACCAAGAAATGAACTGTCAGAGAATAACAGACTTCAAAATACCGTCATTAATGCGGCATCTATGGACCTCTCTTTCAAAGACGGTTTTGATCAACGCTCTAATGAGGACACCGTACATCGCAGATACTGCGTTTTAAGTCAGAAGTGGATTTACAATCATCCCGTGCATATTTTTCTTAATATATTATAGAATGCAGCATTAACTTACTTTGTACATTGAAGATACTATCATATAACGTTATTGAAAGTTATGAAACATTTTTATTTAAGCTATTCCTAATTTGCGTATTTAATGAACTTTTCTAATTAGGGATATATATCTGGATTAACTTGCTCAAAAATGACGAATATATGATTCCCTAACTGTTCTATTTATGAGACTGAAAAAGAAGCAGACGTTTTAATGTCTTAGGACGTGTACTCGCTACGTACATTTGAGATACTATGAAATAACACTCATAAAAGTTGTGTTAGCATTTTTAGATAAACTAATATCTCATTTGCATATCTTATGAACTTTCATAATTAGGGATTTTTATCTGAATAGACTTAATCAAAGCTGACAAAACATACTGTATACATTGAAGGTAGCATGATAAAATGTTATTGAAAGTCGCTTAGCATTTTTACGCCAGCTTGTTACATATTTGCGTTAACTTTCCAAATTTAGGGACATAGACTTGAAGGACACTACAGAAGTTTATGAAACTTATTTGTATCGTATTAGTCAAAGACGTTTTGCATTTTCATATCAGCTAATTTATAATTTGCATATCTAATGAGCTTTCAAAGTTTAGCATATAACACAATTACACTCACTATATAAAGTAGTGATACAATGACAGCAGTCAAAGAAATTTAGTATTTTTTATTTCAGCTGATTAATTATCTTTATAACCTTTTTAACCTTTCAATTAGTCTTTGGTGAATATTGTTCATGATGTTGATTATAGCAGTTTCAATAAAGTTGCAAACTTGTGGCAAAAGTTGCACTTTACAGACAACTGTAATGTACAGTGAAACATATGAGCATATTCAGTTCATATCTGGTCTTCTCCTAAATTTACATTTTCTATGTGTACATTGTGCGTTTTTTCATAGCTTGTCATCATGTAGTGAATTTGTCGGCGTCTACATAGTTTTTATATATTGCACGAGCGATAGCGAGTGCATATATGAAGTGAAAATGGAGTGGTACACAGTCGCTGGATGTGATTTATTGCTATTATATCATAACAGTATATTGAAATTCTGGCGTGGAACGTCATAAATGGAGTTTTGCTTAAGCTGAGAGCTCGTGCGTACGCCAGCCGTGGTATATCGCCAATATATACCACGGTTCTTTTCGCGTCTCGACCAATCAGATCGCTGTATTTGCACCATCAATATACTGGTATGATATAATCATTAATTTTGCACCGGTTAAATATATGTACACGCCTAGTTTGGAACATGAGGAGAACGGTGAGGAAGGGGTGTGTGGAAGCAACAGAAGTATACGTAACTGGATTCTGAATATGAACGTACTTATAGTTAATCCACGCTCCAGAGGAAAGAATGATGACACGATGTCTCCGGTTTTTTTGACTCAGAAAGAACTCTTTTTGCTCTTGCGAGCAAAAAGTTTGTATGAATTTTTGCCTTACCACATGAATATGTCGGGTTCTTTCTCAGTCAGTGTAATGTACGGATAATATTTATTATTATTATTATTATTATTATTATTATTATGAATCTTATTTAAACTCGATAACTCCATAGTTGAAACACCTCTTTTCATGGAGGTCGAATAGACAAAAGAAAATCATATTACAGCACCAACTTGAAAACGCAAAAAACACAGAAAATGCAAATATATAAAAAAAAACAAAACCAAAAAAACCCAAAAAAACTACGAAGAGGCATCAGACAAGTAAATAGAATACAGAAAGTTGTTACAAGATTTCTTAAAACTAGTCAGTGACTCAGAGTCCCTGATTGATTTGGGGAGATTGTTATATTGATCCACACCCGCAACAGACAAGGTATTTCGATAAAGAAGTGTACGTGCTGTGGGAACTATAAGGAGGTTGTGATTGGAACATTATTGAACATACTGGTTATGTAGTCAGGGGTTAGATTGTGAGTTGCTCTGTAAATTTGGGCCATACGGTTAAAACAGAGTTTCAAGTTAATCGGCAGCCAATGAAGCTGAGTATACATTTGATAAGTGGAAAGAGGCGGAACAGTGTCAAGAATAAGTTTCATTGCACGTCTCTGTAGACGCTCCAATGCATGTAGATATTGCTATTGGAAGTAAAGCTCGAAACATTAGAACAGTAATTGGTGTGTGGTGAGATGAAACAGTATTAGAATAGCTTGCGTGGGTGGAGAGGAAGAAATTTTTTGATGCGTGCCAATAGAAACAATTTGGAATAGATTTTGCTTTCAACGGTTGAAATGTGTTCACACCAGTCTAGGTTATTAGAAATAGTGACCCCTAGTAACCTCTCTGATGAGACGCGGTCCATAGTTTTACCAGCCAAAGTGAGGTTGAAGTTTTCACTGTCAATGTGCCGTCTCTTCTAAGAAGTTGTGATGATCATTGATTTTGTCTTACTGGGATTAATACAAAGTTTGTTAGTAAGACACCAATTGTCAACTATTTTTAGATCAGCATTCAGGTAAGTAGATATGGTGTTAAAGGACTTGTTTGAAACATGAAGTGTTGTGTCGTCTGCAAAGGAAGTACAGGATGAATTTTCAAGGTGAAGGGGTAAATCGTAAACATAAATAATAAAGAGCAATGGCCCCAGTATGGAACCTTGCAGCACACCGACACTGACATCAATTACATCTGAGTTTGTACGTTTAAACTGCACAAATTGTTTAAGTGTGAGTAAGTTGATTTAACCAGATATGAACTGTAAATGCTCACGTGTTTCATTATATATTGCAGTTATGTGTAAATTTCAACCTTTGCCACATGTTTGCAACTTCATTGAAAGTATTATGATCAACATAATGAACAATATTCACCACAGATTAACTCTATAGGTCATTAACTATTCAAATACGCAATTAGCTGAAATAGAAATAATTAATTTCTTTGACTGCTGTCACTGTATCACCTCTTTATATAGCAAGTGTAATTGCCTCTTGTCAAGTCCTTCAAACTAAATATTACAAACTTTGAAAGCTCATTAGATATGCAAACTGTAAATTAGCTGACATGAAAACTTCAGTTCGAAATGACTTCCAATATTGGTATAACCTTGTATGATCATCGATGTACATAGCATGTTATGCCAACTTTGATCAAATAAATCCAAGTAAATATCCATAATTAGAAAAGCTCATTAAATACACAAATTAGGAATTGGCTGAAGCAAAAATGCTTAATGCCTTTCAATAATGTTAGCCTACATAATGGTATCTTTAATGTACATAGCAAATTTCATCAATTTTGGTCATGTAAATTCAAATATATATCCCTAATTTAAGAAATTCATTAAATATGCAAATTCGGAGCTGCATGAAGTAAAAATGCTTAATGACTTTCAATAACGTCGTATCATAGTATCTTTAATATACATAGCCAGTTTCGTCAACTTTGGTCTATTCAATACAGATAAATATCCCTGATTATGAAGGTTCATTAAATATGCAAATAAGGAATGGCTAGAGTTCAAATGCTTAATGACTTTCAATAATGTTCTTTCATAATATCTTTAATGTACATAGCCAGTTTCGTCAACTTTGGTCTCGTCAATTCAGATAAATACCCCTAATTAGGAAAGTTCATAAAATATGCAAATTAGGAATTGGCTGAAGTAAAAATGCTTAATGACATTTAATAATGTTCTATCATAGTATCTTTAATGTACATAGCAAGTTTCATCAATTTTGGTTATGTAAATTCAAATATATATCCTTAATTTCGAAAGGTCATTAAATATGCAAATTACGATTTGGATGAAGTAAAAATTCTTAATGACTTTCAATAATGTTAAATCATAGTATCTTCAATATGGATACAAAGTTTTGTCAATTTTGATTGAGTAAATTCAGATATATACCTCTAATTAGGAAATGTCATTAAATATGCAAATTAGTAATTATCTTTTACGTCAGCCCTTAATATCTTTCACAGCTGATATATCTTGGTGTGATCAGCATTTGTAGTGAATCTCATCGAATTGTGTGCAGTCGTTCAATATATATTCATTTTTCCTAAAATCATTAATTATGCAAATGAGCAAAAAGTAAGCAAGCCATATCCACCAAAAACTAATGAGTTCTTGCCATTTGCAAACTGAATATATGTACCAGATTTGATTCTGATCTGATGAGCCGGTTTTGAGATATTGAGCACACAGACAGACAGACAGACAGACAGACGGACAGACAGACAGACAGACAGACAGACAGACAGACAGACAGACATCGCTGCGACATATGCTCACGTGTGTCAACACGTGAGCAAAAAAATGACGGTATGATCAGAACACCCATAGATTTTTAGTTTTGACAACAAGATTGTGTGATCAACGAGATCAAACGCTTTGCTCAGGTCTAAAAATGCTGAGCCAACGATGTTTCCACGATCGATTTCTTTAATCCATGAGTTGACCAGACCAACAAGAATACTTTCACAAGAGTGTTTGGCGCAAAATCCAGATTGATTTGAAAAGAAGAGATTGTGTGTTTCCATGAATTTTACGAGGTGATTGTGAATATGGCACTCAAAAAGTTTGGAAAGTACAGGAGGTACACTTATGGGCTTGTAGTTACCAGGTTCATCTATTGGACCGTTTTTGCTCACGTGTTCACACACGTGAGCATATGTCGCAGCGATGTCTGTCTGTCTGTCTGTCTGTCTGTCTGTCTGTCCGTCTGTCTGTCTGTCTGTCTGTGTGTCTGTCTGTCTGTCTGTGGGTCCGATATCTCAAAAACGGCTGATCAGATCAGAATCAAATCAGGTACATAGATTCAGTTAGCAAATGGCAAGAACTGATTAGTTTTTGGTGGGTGTGGCTTGCATAATTAAGCCTTATTTGCATAAATATGTATTTTATTAAAACTTGTTATAACTTACAAATGAATGGTCTGAGTGAAGTGAACGTTTGTAGGCTGTTGCAACAGTGCAATGACATTACCTGTTCAATCAATGTACGATATTGATACATAATTAGGTAAATGGGCATAACTGAAATTAATTTGATGGGGGTTTTGTTGTCAGTGAATTAAAAAAAAGGCATTACCAAACCTTCTGTTGAGGGCGCTTTACAACGGCATCTTCAATCGGTATGTATTGACAGAATTAATTGATTAAATTTGTTCAAACGCTTGACACATTCACAGTTATGTAGATGTGTTTTGTTTTGTTTTTTCACTTTGTTGTAATGAATTTATCTTTTTCAAGTATGTATTGACAGCGGCATGTCTGATACATTTTACCCACAAACCCTAGCGGCATAAAGCCAGTCTTACTGCACTTACTGTACTTGTACGTTTCGTCTCCCCGCCATCGTCGCGTAAATCAAGCTATACCGTCGTATCATAACAAGCACATAGTTCTTCGCTTGTCTCCACAGCCTTTCTGTGCTGTGAGTACGCTTATCCGGCTTTTTGCTGTACAAATTCTTAAGCGTCATTTTGGTGGACTGTCGGTGTGGTGTCGGTAAGTAATTCAAAGTAATTTGTGTGTGATGT
>LD350335.1:6743-50801 GCA_001465055.1 Ptychodera flava | reverse complement strand
GGAGTGACGTTGAGCGACCTACGTCGTTTTTTGGTCACGATTACAGTTTTCTTTTACAATTATCTACAACATCGACAAACAACAGCAAGGAATGACACGTTGTTTTTAATATTTTTATTATCGTCATCATCATCATCACCATCATCATCAACAACAATAACAACAACAATAACAATAACAACAACAACAACAACAGCATCAAGATTACTCAGTTCCCTGTGGTACAATTATGTGAATGTTTAAATTTAATTTGAATTCAGCATTTTATGTCATACTAGCAATAAAATTCCTTTGTTGGCTGTCATTCACTTAGGTCATAAACGAAGAAGTCTTATTTAAGGTAAGGTTCTTTATTTTTATATCTCTTACAGAGAAATTAGATCATAAATGAGATTGAGCCATCTACACAACAGTTGCAATGAAATCAATACTCTGATTTTCATCAGATTGTAAGTTTTCATTCTGACACAGACTACTGGTAGGTGCATGGAAAGTTTTCAATACTCTCGCAAATGTTAATGAATTTAACGAAGGATTTCAAGTTTGTTACATTATCTCTATTATTAATGGTATTCTTTCATCGCCCATTCTTAATTAATCACTTTGAGAAGTGAATGTGAAGGGACTGTTACATAGTTGTGTGGATATACCATGTTCCAACACTTTTGCTCACTAAAAATACTCATTTAGACAGCAATGCAAACACTTAAAATGTTGTACTATTACTGGTTTACAGACTTGGCATGTTTAAATGCCTAGACATTTTGAAATATATCAAATGGACAACAAACAAATAATATCCTTGATATGAAATATTAACATTACATGGTAGTCCATGGTGGTTTGATCAGCATTCCTTTACTGTATAAATTATGGGTTGTACAACGATAACGCATCACACCTGGTGATGCTCTCGTATAATGTTAAAATAGAAATGGACGCTTATTTGTCTCCGTTCACGGTGTACATGTTGTTCTCAACAAC
The DNA here is from genome assembly GCA_001465055.1 of Ptychodera flava. Lineage (NCBI taxonomy): Eukaryota > Metazoa > Hemichordata > Enteropneusta > Ptychoderidae > Ptychodera > Ptychodera flava. The sequence continues at coordinate 49,817 of LD350335.1, read as the reverse complement.
AGGTAAGATGTATAGAATTCCAGCACTGTCAATTGTTATGAACATCTTGAAATCATCTAACACTTGTACATGTTTTGAAAAACTACCTTTGATTGGTAGTGTTTGCAGACAAGTCCCATCAACCTGCCACCACTGAATATGAAGAGAAAAAATTCAATATGTTGTTTTTTCTGATGTACAATATATATTACAATATGACATTTGTGTTCATAAAACTGTCATGTTTCTCTCTAAAAGTAAATTTCTTTAGACAATAAATGATAAATAATAAATGATATATGATTGATTTTATTAACTCACCACATAGTGCAAAATTTGAGGCAATTTGATAGTTAAGTTTTTAAGTTTGAGAACCCTATAATAGTGTGTGCTCAATGTACGTGTCCTCATATTTAATTCCATGCCAGATTTTTTAGTTTTACAAACATTTCAACTCACCTTGATATTTTCACTAACTGACACCAATCGTTTGCTGTCTGGAGACCACTGTACCGGTATGTCAGTCACCCAACAGTGATGTCAGGCACACTTACTGACAAAATCCCCATTCTTGGTTTTCCAAATCTGAAATTTGTACAACAGACACATGATGAAAGACCAAATGTTGACTGAAGTGACATCATAATCCATGAAAATGGTGTAGGAACTCACAAATCTGCAGATTTCACCACATTGCTGATAATTGCAAGTCTCTACAATGTGCTGGTCCCACCACAGAATTCAACTCTTAAAGGTAAATCTCTACAATGTGCTGGTCCTGCAGCAGAATTGAACAAATCCAAGACATTAATTCCCTTATGTCTTGATTGTACTCTATCATAACCAGGTGATTTATTTACCAACATGAACAATAAGCTGAACAGAAGCAACGACTTTCACTTATTTGAATTACAGAATGATAGCTAGCTGAGAGATCTATTCACCTGCAAAAATTACACCCCCATCACACCCCACTCAGAAAGTGTGATCACCTACCTGAATTTCACCCTCAGATCATCACCAGTGGCTACAGTAATTTAACTCACTGTCTGCTGAGAATCTACAGCTTCTAATAGTCTTTGTAGCCACGAATAGTGTAGAGGAAAGTTCCATTTTCTGCTCTCCAGATCTACCGGTCTGTGGATGTATTCTATTTTGCAAGAATTTATTTGACTATACATTTAAATTTTCATATTATAACAAACTGACACAATGTATGCAAGTCAACAATGTCCATGCTTGTGAAATGGATATTAATGGTACTTTACCAGGTACATTAGGGATATAAATGTGACTTTATAGAAAGAAGTTATGTCAGGAATTTTTGGATTACATTCTAAATTCATGTGATTTTTTTTACAATCAAACGGCGGACAGTCTGCCTGTGTGGAGCTTTTTTAACAGATTTCGATTCTGTCGCAAGTAGTCACGTTGAGACCTGAGTCACATAATAGTGACTTTGACAAGTAGCTAACGTCTGTCTATTCACAGGTGAACCCTTTTGCATGTGTGTTTGATACCAACATGTAAAGGTACTATGGAATGATTTACGGTATGTCATGTCAAAGAGTTGCTGTAAAAGTCAAACTCGTGACCTTTCAGCCTGCTCATTGAAGTATCTTTTATTAGAGGTGGAGAGGTTGTTGTCTGGTTTGCACACAGCCTATTTGAATGTAAAATGTAGGTCGCCTGTTTGCACTTCTTCAAAATTACCAAATCATGAAAGTGGAAGTCATCAGAAAAACAACAACAGTAACTGTGTTTGTCAGTTAGAAAATGAAATTTCAATGCAAATATGACATTAAATAACATTCAGCAGGTGTTCATGAAGAATTGGTATTCCTTTGATCAATTCACCGAAAGAGCATTTGTTTTTACATTAATGTGGTCTTTTATGTTTTCAATGATTTCTAAACACGTTAATTTTAGTGTCAATATTTGACCCTGCTATCATGCAAGGACAAGAGTAAAATTAAGAAAACAATGACAATTTTAAAGTTAGACCCTTAGAGTCTGATTTTTCAGTAGGTGGCATATCTGCTTTAGTAAATCTGCATGGCCTTTTTTATTGCATTAATATTACGTTAACTATGAGTTCATAAAGTCAAATTTCGTAAAATATGTATTTGAATAAGCTTTCCAAAGAAGTGACTTGTAAAATTGAGATTGAAAAATGTCTTTCATTATTGCAATTGATATATACTAGTATTTCATGTGGAATTGTTACCTCACAAAAGCTTCAAAAGGGTCTATTTATAGTCAGGGTGCTAATTTGCATAAAGAATCACGCCATGTAGTGATTGAGAGCTGACCTTTTAGACACATGCAGGTTTTTGTTTTCCTTCACTGACTCACTTCAATGACTCTGTAGGTGTTCCTTTTAATTTGAAGAATGTATTTTGACTGCAAATTCATACTCTCATTCTTAAAAACTGATGCAATGTGTACAAATTAATAATGTCCATGATTGTCGAATTGAAAATTGATAACATTTTGGCAGGTTTAGTAGGGACTTGTAACTTTGCAGAAAGGAAGGTATATTGTTTCAGTACAGTCAAACTCTATCCTATTAATTTTTGGAAAACATGCTAAGTTCATGTGATTTTGTTCGACAATCAAAGAGTGGGCAGTCTCCCTGTGTGTAGCTTCTTCACACATTTCAATACTGCTAGTAGTCAAGTTGATTGAGACTGAGTGGGTCACATAATAAGCTACGTGTTGACAAGTATAAGTCACCTCTTCATTCAGTTGAAGCTAGAGGTCAAAGTTTTATCTTTACAAAATGTTGATTTTTGGCATTTTGCACTTGTCTTTAATGCCAACATGAAATGGTATTTGGAATGATTTTTGGTATGCCATAGAGTCGCTGTAAAAATCAACTTGTGACCTTAAGGTGGTTAGAAAGGCTAGAGTGTCAGTTATAAACTTCAACAAAACTATTAAAATATAAAAGTAGTCAACATTCGCTGTGGAATAAAAAAACAAACAACATTTGGGCAAACAGGCATTGCAGGGTTACAGCCTGTTGAAACTTCTGAAAAACTGACCAAATAAGAAGAAGTTGGGGAGTCCTTAGTGTATTAATTATGGTAGAGGTCCCCTAGCTTTTAATAAAATGTTTAAAAAGGGAAAGTCATTATTTGCTGTTTTTCAGGAAGGTTTGACAAGGCGGTGCTTGCATTCAGAGTGAGTGACTGCTATTGTTAATGCATTTTTAGATTATTTGAGTGTAAAAGAGGTGTCAGTAGTGAGATTAGCCAAAAAGACCGCTCTGTGACTTCAAAAGAGGGGTACAAATATGGCTAGTTTTCAACATTTTTGACAGAATAACAGTTTTCCAATATAATTGTATCCCAATTTTACAAGGTTACAGATAATATTAGTATGGCACAATTTTCCTGTATTTGAAGTACTTTTTGAAAAATCACATTTTGAAATTTAAAAGAATTTTTAATAATTTTTTGATATGTAAACCCATGTAAAATCATAAAACAAATTTTCTTTACAAATCCTGCTGTACAAATCGTAAAACTAATAGTGTCAACATATTTATAACTAATTTGGTAATATTAATACTCCAATTATTATAAAATCCAAATATGTAAAAAAAATATGAAAAATTAAATTTTAATATTTACTGGTGTCATATTTCAAAATCATGGCTGCAAATATACAATTTTTATATTCTTTAGAGAAAGCATTAAGTAAAGGAGTTATCCTGAAAATTTGAACTAAATATCTTGATTCTAACACTTGGAACTTGACATTAACTCTGAGAAAAGAATTGGTACAAAAATAGCCTTTCCAGTCACCTTAAGGCCTGCTTATTGTAACACCTTTTATTAGATGTGGATAATAGGTAGCAGTAAGGTTTGCATATAGCCTAAATTAGTTGAAATGTAGGTCGCCAGTTATCATTCATTAGAAAAATAAACAACTCATGTATTAAAGTGGAAGTCATCGGATAAAAACAAACGTGTTTGTTAATTAGAAAATGAATGTGCGATACAAATATGATATTAACGACATTCATCAGGTTCTCATGATTTGAAAGTTCAATTATTGGGCATATTTCAATGATGCTCAAAAGAGTAAAACACTTCTTTAATAATGATAAACCTGCCATTTTAATGCATATTGTCAATATTTAACCGAACTTTTTTAGCTCCGCTGTCAGCGACGCGGAGCTTATCAAAAAGGTTGATTTTCCGTCGTCGTCGTCCGTCAACAATTGCCTTCTCCTCTGAAACCACAAGTCCGATTGCTTTGAAATTTTATATGCAGTTCACTTGGGGTGACCTAACTTAAGTTTGTTCAAATTGTGGTGAAATTTGCATATTTGTATTTTGGGGGCATTTTTTGCTGTTATTGGTTAAAAAATCTTCTTCCCTGAAACCGATTGTTTTGAAATTTAATGTGCAGTTTACTTAGGGTGACAGTCAGATTTGTTCAAATGGTGCATATTTGTATTTTTAAGGCAATTTTTGTCATTTTTGGTCAAAATATCTTTAAAATCTTCAAAACTACCAGTCAGATAGCCTTGAATTTTTGCCATTTTAAGTCAAAAATGTGTATTTCCAAAACTACTCATCTGGTAGCTTTGCACTTTAGTATACAGGTTCCTACAGATGAACTTAATGATATTTATTGAAATTATGATGAAATCTGCAATTTTGTAATTTTTTGGCAATTTTTGCCATTTTTGGTCAAAAAATATGTTTCTCAAAAAGTACTGGTCTGATAGCTTTGAAATTCGATATGCAGGTCCCTACAGATTAACTAAATTTGATATTTTGAAATAATGATGAAATCTGTAATTTTTTATTTCGAGGGCAATTTTTGCCATTTTTGTTCAAAAATTTGTTTCTCAAAAACTGTAAGTCAAAAGCTTTGATATTTGGTATACAGGTTCCAAGGGATTATTGTAATATTGATATAGTGAAATTATGGTGAAATCTGCAATTATTATTTTGGGGGCAATTATTGCCATTTTTGGTCAGAAAATTTTATTCTCAAAAAACTACTCGTCAGATAGCTTTGGTGGACGTGTTTTTAGGAATGATCCGATGTGATATATTCAAATTATGATGAAATCTTCAATTTTATATTTTTGCAGCTATTTTAGCCACTTTTTCTGGCCACTGAAACGAGCTATCAAAGATTTCCACCTTCTTCATCAACATGCGTCAAAAATAGTTATTCTCTACATAAACACAGCGGAGCTATATCAGTTGCTATGTCACTTGTTGAAATTGGTGCATTTAAATTGCTTAAGAAATGACTATGTTAGCTTACATATTTAAAAAATAATATATTATTAATTATTTAACCAAATTAATTGTATTGCCCAGTAAATTTTTGTCGTGTTGGTATCAAACGTTCATCGTGTACACTTTTGCAAAGTGACAAAGGAGATCAAACCCACAGGAAGAACGTTCAAAAACACAGAGCATCAGAATGATAATAACCAATAAAGCACATGCAATCCAAATCAGACATATAGTCATAAACTAACATCAGCTCACATGAAACATAATCTGTGCCTTGAAATATTCTTCGTTTTCTTGAGTTCATCATATGATTGCAGGGTCAAATATTTACAGTGGACATCAAAACAAAATGTGTAACAATTAATGTTACAGAAAGACAATGCCACTTCAACACCTCAAGTCAAGCCAGTAAATGAGAACTTAAAAATGAATAGTCAGATTTTAACGACTGTATCATCTGCAATTTAAAGAGAACTTATCAGGAGAATCAAGTGCACGTTGCTTTGCTTGTTTTAGTCACAAATTATAAAAAGTAATTTATATTCCTTACATAATGACTTAGCAAAATATTCATTGACATTGATAAACAAATAAAAGCATTACATCAAAGAATGTTAGGCATATTGTTTTACGAATGTGATACAAGTACAATAATTGAGGCATCTGATCTTGCACTAGCAGGTCTCATTAGTGATAGTTGACATCGACTGTTTATGTTGTTTTAATCCCATGTCTTCCTTTGATATTTGAGCACAGTTATTTATGGACATTTTAAAAGAAAGATGCAAATGATTGCATCTTGTAACAATGAGAAAATAAATGTGCATGACAACTGAAAGTAACATTGCTACAAAAATGATGTTCCTTAGAATACTGCTGAAAACAGAACACATTTTCTCGCAAAATACTCAATCAGTATGATTCCTACTTTTCGATGTCAGCTACTGAGAAAATGTTATACCTAATAGTGGTTGAAATAAGCTGCGTTTATTTATCTCTTCATTAAGTTCTCAAACCTTCCACAATGGACAGCACAGAATGACTGTTTACATTTGACAATATGTGTAAACATTCTTTTAAACACGTCCAGTTCCAAGTAAATGCGACTCAGCATCGTCGTACCATGTTTAAGTGTGTTGTGTGTGAATCACATCCCTAAGTTTTCAGTGTGTATATTTAGTATTTTTCGCCTTACTCTGTTTATATTCTCTAATTCCTGTTTTCATAGTCTTTATGTTTTTATTACTACAGATCGACTCAGTGTTCCTGTACACAAATTAGATCAAGGAATACAACTTGTCACACCACAAGTTAACTTTGTACCTCAATCAGACCAGCAGTCAATACAACAATGTTTTCTCACACTTTGTGTTTCTGCTTGATTCAATAAATATGTGCATTCTGTGATTACTTTTGTACTTTACAACTTTTAAACATAATGACCAGAGGTCATTGTGTTTGTGGTTGGGTTCTGTGTCGGACAGTAGGATTTTTTCCGTACAAAAAGTCAAAAACTGCTGAACAGACAGTAATAATATTCGGTACAGATATTAAGACCGTGTTGAAGGTTCCACTTTGTAAAGTGGAGCCAGGCGGATAAGCGGTAAGAAGGAAATGGGAAATTGCTGCCCACATTTTGTAACTACTTGATTTCTATGGGCCTTCCATGTATGTATTTTTGGAAGGTACACCATGCACCAATCCTGCATTTGGACTGCTTTATGAGTTTTGAAACAGAAATGTGCGTTTGCACTGAATGCTAAAAACATGTAGGATGCGCTGAATGGAAGTGTGTGAGATTTTCACGCTCTTTTGTTAACAAAATCGATAAAAAACGACATATATCATGCTGTAGATTTCTCTCATTTGTGTATGATTATTTTATCACATGACTTAGCTGAAATACTTCCTTCTTGCCCTATTTACACGTGATTTAATTTCAAGGTCAGATCATCCTATGCACATGATATAGTGGTAGAGATTTGTAATGTCGTTTCAAACATGTTATAGGTTTGAAATATGATTTGTCTGGGACTTTAGTTAACTTCACTGATAATGGTGATGGTTTGAAAGGGGACCGACTGCACTACAAAGGAACTTTTGTGTGTGTTCATGCGGTGTGAAGTGAGTACTATCTGCAACTGGTGACTGTAATAACAGTTTGAGACAATTAAAGACCTCCAGAAGATATTTATAGATGTAGTATCTGCTCATTCCATCAAGAAAACATAATTGAGTCAATATACAGACTTTTACATTCACATTCCAGAGATTATGCATCCATGACGTCATGTTAACCGTCAAGAAAGTACACAATTTAGTCCTGCATCCAGAGGCAAACAGTGCACATGCAATGCAATGATTTTCTTTTGTATGTCTTTACAAAGCCACTTAATGATAAGAGCAAATTTAGATTATTAGTGATGAAGTCAGTATTGGTGGAAATCATCAATTTAACTTTGTTTATCTTTACATGATTTTCAACTGAGACACAGCTCATTTGCATCAAAACTAGTGAGCAAGGGATGCACATCAAAAAGACTCGTTAGGACTTTCAATACGTTCTACGGTCGATATGACGACATTCCGGCCAAATATGACAGCTCGGTCACTCAAATGATGAGCGACAGCATTCCTGGCTTTGTGTTGTAGCAGCGATTCATATACTGTATCATTTCATAAATATTTAGACAATTTTGAGACCAATCCTGACGGATGTAGAATGCTAGCAGGGTACGCTTACCCATTCCTGACACCTGGTACCACCACTAACTATCAGTGGTTCAGGATGGTCCTACCTAAATTTGTAAATCGGAAATGTCCCATGGACCTGGTAATGTATTACCTTGAATGAAAATGATTATTGGACCAGTTTAATGTCATATTGCCTTCAGGATATTATAGGGAACAATATATTAGTTTAGGAGTTTCTGTCCTTTAAATAGGAGATATATTATAATTAAAACCTGTCATGGATGGATTGCTTTCTAATGACCTGAAACACAGTAATTGCCCATTAGCAACAAATCTATAGTAAGATTAATGTAAAGTTCATGAACTTACACAAGGTATAAGACAAAAAGATGACCATGACTTTGCTGCCAAACTTGATGATCTTGGCCAAGGCATTCACACGAAAACAATCAGCGTACGGAGACTTTGAGAATTTATCACATTACTTAGCCAAATGACTTCCTATTTGCCCTATTTACACATCATTTGCAAGATCAGATCATTCTATGTACGTGATATAGTGTTAGAGATTTGTAATGTTGTTCAAACATGGTGTATTAGCCTGGAAATACGATTTGTCTGTAACTTTAGTTAACTTCACTGATAATGGTGATGGTTTGAAGGGGGACCGACCGCACTACAAAGTTTGTTCATATGACGAGGAAATGTGCTTATGCATTTTAAAAGCCTGCTGATTTTCTCACTTTTATTATGTACCACTGGTCTGACAGCTTTCAAATTTGTTATGTAGCTCAATAAATAAGTTTTGTAAACATTTACCTGCATATTTCATAGAATTGTTTTTAGAATTTTTCCCTTGCTTGTTTTTTAAATCTTCTTACGTGAGATTTCTTACCATTTTTCTGTTATATCAGTTTTATTTGAATGTAATTTTGGGATGCTTTGCGATGATTGTGCAATTGTTGTTTAAAACTAATAGTGGAGGCTATGTTCGCTACTAAATTTGCTTGTTGTCTTTTAAAAATTTCAGAAGAGGTTTGAGGAAATTTCAAGTTACTTATTAGTTTTATTCAGAGGTTTTGATGAGCACATGCTGAAGGGGGTCTGCTGTTCTCTGTCTCGTAAAATGCTTTTTGTTATTGTATAGGAACAATGAGTCTTTTACAGTTTCTCTACATTATTACAAATCCTATTCATTCATTCAAAAGCAGGACACCACATGTGTTCTATTCATTCACTTTAGTATGACTCAAACAACATGTCCAATTTACAAGAAGCTGTATACAAGAATCTAAAATGTGTTAATTTCTTCATGCAATGTACAAAGTGCCTTTTGTGTAATTTTGTAAATTATAAGATTTAAGTGTGACTCAAGACACAGGAATCAAGAATATCAGAGGTTTACGTTAAATCCCTTACCGGCAATTGATGACATGCTTTCTTTTCTCCAGACAGAGGAATCCGTTTGGTTACACAGTAATAAAAGTTATACAAAATCTTCAAGTTATTTTTAATTATAGTTGTATACAGTCAAATAATCTGACACTATTACAACTTTAAGAAGTGTATTTTGATAATATTTATGAATTCTTGGTATTCATCTATTAACAATAACAAAAGCAAACCAGAGATAAGTTTTAAAGGGTACACATTTGCTGATAAAGTACATACCTATTGTTAAATAAACTTTCTAAAAGATGGGTCAGAAAAAAATAGCTCAGAAAATAGCAATGCCATCACTTTTCAATGGGGGTTTACAGAATATAAGGAATTATTGAAGGTAAAATTTAAAATCTCTTAAAGTTGACATTAATTATACCACTGACATTTTTGAAAAAGTCTACAATTACTAATATTTGATACAAAGATTTCAAGAAAAAAAGACTATTGTCGGGCCCTACCTTCACGGAACTTCATTACTTTTGACTATAAATTCTACTCATCTCGACAATATCTTTAATATTTGTAAGAAATTAGATTTTTCTAAAAAACTTTTAATTCATTAGGGGAAGCTTTATTTCAGGTAAACTGTTTCAGAAATCTAAAAAAATCTAAGTTTTAAAAATACATTAACTTTAACTTTAAGAAAAATTGTTTTCTCAAAAGTATTTTTGTTTCGTAAAACAAGTATAAACTGTTCAGGAGTACCAACTCAAAACTTGCTTCAGATTCTTTTTCTGAGCACGAACCGTGTAACTTGATATAAATGGATGATATAATATTTAGATTCTTAGAGCAGAAGGTTTACATTCTGTAAAGAAAAGTTTTATTTTCCAAGAATAAAATTAATTTTCCTTCACGAGACATTTTCTACATTGACTATGATTTAAGCATTTAGTTAAACAGAACTGAGAAAAAACGAAAAAGTCAAACTTACTGTCATTGAAGGCACACGTTCAGTTACACGGATAAATATTTCATGTGAGGGCGCAAGTACTATTACTCATAGAAAACTCTTTCTAGAGTGACAGAGTAACATTTTCGGAAGAGTTAAACAGTTTTCCGACAAGTGCAAAATACTGCTTTAACGGCAGCGAAAGTTAAAGTATCCTACGATGCAACACCCAAATTTACCTCCGAACGGGCAAGCAATGAAAGCCAGTGTCTCCGGGATAACCATGTCTGACTTCATTAGTGTTATCGATATGAAAACGGGTCAAAACGTAGTGTAGCTGCAAAAATTGAAGCCCAGGGGTCGTGCACCGACCCACGGTTACATACCACTCGCAACTGTGATGTTACCTGGGTCCCCGATGAACGGTTTTTAAGTGAGTCGTTCTATTAACGGCATTAAGGGAACAAATTTTAGTCCCTTCATCAGTCGCTCTATACCCCTTTTGTTTATCTTCCCTTTAGAGGAGAAGGCAGGTACGTTATTGATAGACTTAGTCACTGTTGACTGAAAATAAGGGTCCGCTAGATTTGACCGACAACGTCAGTCAGTGGGAAAAAGAATTGATTTAATGGGCTATGAAATAAACGAAAACCTGCTCAGTGTAGAATTCATAGCCGTCTGTTTGCCTAGTGAGTACTTTATGACGGCCCCTAATATGGGAATTGTAGGATAATTCAACTTTTGCCGTGAAGGACAAAGTATTTTGCTGTCTCTAAATATATTTTGTCATCTCAAATGAAAGTTTTCACGCTGAAACCTTGAACCACACTCTCAAAAGGAAGACTTGGTCAGTATAATAGAAAGAGAGCGCGCCATCCACACTCAATATACATCAAATCAGGTCCAATAATCATTGCCCTTCAAGGTAACTATAAAATTTACCAGGTCCAGGGAACATATCGAAAATGACAAAGGCAATGGGGTTATCTTGAACCATGAAATAGTGGTGGTACCAGGTGTCCGGAATGGGTAAGCGTACCCTGCCAGTATACAGTACACTCAAAATATGTGCGAGTAGAAATTAAAAGTTAGGAAAATTCTCACTCAGAAAAAATATTTTTCCTTTAGAAATGAATCAGTCCATTAAAGGGACAAAGTCGGCCAATTTTTATATTTTTGTTTGATACGGAATACTACTTATATTGTTTGATGTGTTGAAAGATACTTAATAAATGGGTGACCATGCATATATTCGATCCCGGTTTTAGACAAATTAAATGAAACCATATCGAAAATTAATTAATGGTCATGAGCATTAATTCATTTTCGCGATGGTTTCATGTATCGTGTCTAAAATACAGGTGCAGCCAACGAACAATGCACTTTTAAAAAGGTCCTTACTATGATAAGATATATTGTGCATGACAACTAATGTAAACATACTAATTTTAAGTCTAGAGGGTAATTAATTAGCTGTTCATAATTTGCCCTCCCACATAAAATTTTTCGACTTACCCTCCCACACTCAAACTTCATTTTTACCACTCCCCACTTATTTTTACCTGTTTCCCCTCCCCACTGTGAAGTTTTAAGCTCCCTCGCCCTGTAGTGAAAGAAACTTGCCAATTTCCCCTGCCCTGGAAACAATTCCCCTCAAAAAGTTTTTCGCCAAGCCCTGTCCCCAGGAAAATCAACCGATATCCGCCCTGCCCTACAAACAAACCTAAAATTTACTTCCCTACCACCTAAAAACATGTCCCCTGCCCTAGCAAAATTAAAATTTCCCCTGCCCTCAAAATTGCCCCTTGAATAGCTTTTTCGATGAATAGCTCTGTTGGCTGCACCTGAAAATATAAGTAGTATATTTTATCAAACAAAATTCATGAAAAATGGCCGACTTTGTCCCTTGAGTTATTTATTTATTTCGGGCAGTGAAAGATCAATTGGACAAAACTTAAAGTTTTGTTATGGAAAACACAAAATTGGCGTTTGAAAATTTGAATTTTTGCTGATACCAACGTTTTAAAAGTATTAGGAGTGTGTACTGAATAAATCACTGCTACGAACATAGCTTTTATTAGTTTACTCTTCATCTTCACAAATAAATGGTTTTACGTTTTAAAAAGTAGTCTAGTAAACTGCAAATGTAAATATTACTTTATTGTTAAACTTGAATCGTTGTAAAGCGCATCTTCTTTACAAAACATCAAAGTTGCTCACAAAAGAATAGAATATATTTAAGGATTAAAAGTGCTTTTTAAGGATTACAAATGTTTTTATTGAAAATAACACTTCGCAAATATGTTAGCGTTGTACTCCCTAAAAAACGAGGGTTGTGTATAGCAGAGTTAAAGTGTTATTCTCGTTATGAGTTTTGCCCATTATAAGTAAAGTTATACTATCAAAATTAGACTTCAATCTTGTTATCTTGTTTTAAACCATGCCCTATTATCATATGTATCACTTAAGCAGATAGGTAAGTAGTTGGGAAAATTGCTCGGTGAGGGCGCTTCTTCACTTCGCCAACTATACCTAATACAAACTTGAGTTTGTAGACAGTTCCGCTCTTCGATAATTTCCAAAGTTGCAAGAAAAGAACGAAAAACCGAAAGAAATCTTAGCTAAGTCGCAAGATTATAAAATAACGATTTTACTACATAAGTATCTTTTATTCGTTGTTCCACTAATCCTCTGCAATTCACCAATGCAATTTGAAAACGCAGAAATCAATACCTTGTGATATATGCGGATTTATCAAGCTTTCACCTATTATCTCTCACATATAATTTTACGTCGAACTTGTCCTAAAGTCACATGGCGCGAGCATTTCTTGGAACAGATGAATTGTCAGATATGGATCGTAAGAATGAAAGAGACGATCGATGGTGATGGTGACATGGCACAGTCCTCATAGTCATTTAGTTTCCATACATCGTTCTTTATACAAACGTCTATTGGGCACGTAGTCACACAGCGGAATCGTAGAAAACAAGAAACTTCAATCCCTTGTCATAGTCATTGATTTTCATCGCCAAGGAAACAATATTGGTTCCATTCATTTGGTTAATTGCTGTGTTTCAAATTGACTGTTCACCAAATGAATGCTAACGATCATGTATACCAAAAGAACATGGAAGCCTGCATAGCATTATTCAGTAAATGCTCTTAATAGAGTACTAGAAATATGGTATTCTAAAAGAAGAATGTACTCCTGAAAACAGGTTATAGGAAAACTGTCACAATTGATATCGTTGTCAACTCCTCAGTGATTCCATATACACCTTGCCTTACATCACACGTACATGGCGTTGCGTCGTCAGTTCACCAGTCAGCTGTTCATAGCACCCCTGTACAAAGACGTGATTTGGGTTCATAGATAGGAAAACTCGAAACCAAATATGACAGAGATAACAGAGGATATGCAGGTAACTTTTTGAAACATTATTTCATACACACACACAATTTTTGATTCGTCATTATCTACGAGTTGAGATGTGATTGGATGGGTTCTGTAATCAGTAAGCTTGCATTGCTTAACACCCCTCTTGACAAAATGACCCAATATTTCGGTACAAATTCTCCCTTACAACTCACTTTCGGCATATTTGTATCGAAGCCATGAAGTTATTATTATCATTAATTCTTTATTTCGGACAATGAACATATCCATGTATATAAATGATTACAAAATTGGGGAAAAATGATAGAAAAATGGTGACATCAAGAAAAATCCATTTATGGCTTAGACCGTGAAGATATATTTCTGTACAAAGAAACTCAGATTAGAAGACTGAATTTATCCATCTTTTCCTCAAGTCAGAAGTGAAGTACAATACATCATACACCTTACGGATAATTAAGTTTTCACTCATAGAAATCCTTTTCATCAAACTGTTGATTTGTTTTCTAAGCAAAGCGTCAATATGTCAATCCTATTATATACAAACATAGTACTGGCGCTGCTGCGTCTGTCATATCGCAGCAATATGCGACCAGCGTTATTGTAAGTAACTTTCAATTGTTTCAGGTCGCTTTTATTATAGCTGACCCATAAATTACAACCATAAAATTGATAACAATATTCTTTAAATAGTTTACCCTTAACACTCTGAGAACAGAGAGAAATTTTTCTCAAAAGCATGTTAACAAAGATATAAAAAGATCTCCTCTGGCGCTCGATATCAGAATTGTCACTGAAGGTATTTGTCAACAGATAGCGGAGGTGTGTTTTTCTTTTCAAAAAATCGCAGTTTAACTCCATTGAATAATAGCCGGAATATGTTCAATCATACATCGCTTGAAAGTTGTGCACATACATGCAGTTTTCTCTGTATTGAAAACAATATCATGAATATTGCCATAATTGCTACATATATTTAAAAGTTTCTTGAGTTTCTTTAACTGACGGGCTTATCAGACATATATCATCTGAATACATCATATGTTTAACAAAAATACCACCGATGTTGCAACCAACCTTAGAATTAATCAATCGATGACTCAGATGGTCCATATGCACAATGAAAAAATTTCGGGACAAGACACCACCCTGCTTCACACCGTTTTGCACAGTTAAATGTGTTGAAATACAGGAGCCCCATTGAATAGCGATTTTCTGCGTTCTATAGTAGGTTAAAAGGTATCTCACATAACAAATAGGAACATTATGGTTGATCAGCTTCTTGAATAATGACCAGTGATTCACACAATCGAAAGCTTTAGAAGCAGCCATAAAAGTAACGATTACATTGCTACCATGACTTCTATTGTAGCTAATGACGTATTTCAGTCAACATACACATATCCGTAGAATGACAAATTTTAAAACCAAATTGGTAAGACGAAGATCCAAGAAACGAGTCAATCTTATTCAAAATGACTAATTCAAAAACTTTCATTACGTCTGCAACTTCTTAAAGCATATTTAAATCGAAGTGACAGCTATGTGTTATATTTCAAGTCAAAATGCTCTTTGGAAATGAAACCCTCATATTGATTTGTTGTCTTGACTCATGTGTTGTGATATAAAAATCCCAGTAGATTGTCATACATTTCTTGTCAAAGTTCCTCAATTTTTTGAAGGTTGATGTAAACATTATGGTTTGATCACGTCATAATCTTGACTTATGACATGATTTAAATAAGTGCGTAAAAACCTTTGAAAAAAGTTTAATATTTTGATGAAATTTAGGCATACACATCATTTTGGTGTTTCTGTCTACTTTGAAAATACTAAGATTTCATTCTTGTTGTTCCATTCTCTAACAGCGATTCTGTCACCATGAGTGGTCACTGCAACTAACCAGGGTTTGATCACTTCACCTTGGAAAAGATTGCGTATCCATGTTCCATCTCTACTCCACATCGAAATCCTGTCATTGTGGTGATCACAAATATAAACATGATCAGCACCATCAACGGCAATGCCACATGGGACGGACAGCTGACCATCGCCATCTCCATTCTCACCGTATTGGTACATGTAACTGAAGTGAGTATCAAAGCACTTGATGCAGTGATTTCTAGAGTCGGAGACCATGATGACATCCCTACTGTTGACAGTAACATAGTAAGGACACAAGAATTGTGTATTGCCATGACCTGCACCACCCAACGTTGCAATGTACTGTCCATTCTGGCTGTACTTGAGGATGCAGTAACCTTCGACATCTGTAATAATAACATAACCCTCCACAAGAACTATGGAGAAGGGCTTTGAGCCTGCAGGTAGAGGAATTATTCTGACGACTTTATTACTTTGATCACAAACGACTATTTGCGCATTACTCCAATCAAGGATGAAGTAGAGGTTGCCCTTAGAGACAGCTATGGACCATGGCGTGAATGGCTTGGCAAACTGACCACTGAAACTGCCCAACTCCTTTTCACATGTATAATCTTGGTCCATTATGTGTACAATCTCTCTGTACCTGTCACACACCAAAAGTTTATCATTGTGGAATGCTAGACCACTTACATCATTGAACTTCTGTCCTTGATGACCATTTATGATCCTTTTTGGCCAACGTTCTGAAAGGTCAAAAGTCACCAGTCAATACATATATAATGAACTACAGAAATAATAGATGATAGGGTGTATAGTAACTCATATTTCATGGAAGTGCGGAGAAATATTGACACAAATTACACTGACACACAAAGCCAGTCATTTAGCCAAACTTTTTAGCGAATATATTGTCATTTTCTTTCAAAGTTTATCTGTTTACCATGGCAAACCAATGACTATATTTTGTCAAATATGGTCATTTACAAATTAACCAATATCATGGCTTTGATACTTGTATATAAAAGATAAAATATACGGCTGAAACGGGTACGGAATGCAAAACGAGCAAGACAACAGCAGCCAAGCAGTCAAACAGGTGCATGCTGAGAAGAATTTCCCATAAGAGAGACTGAGAGTGCTAATATGACGTGGGAAGGCCAATTTGCGTGAAGAGCTGCTTAAATTTAAGAGCGATGGGGTGATTTTGTAAAGGAAACTATCTGGCCAGAATTATGAACAACAAAGGTGGGAGAGCGAGCAGGTGGGGAACCACATATAACATATTGCAGTAAGCGCGAACTGGGCAGAGCTGGGAGGCTAGAACCATGGCTACAGGTATGTGGTGAGAAAAGTCATGTTTCTGTCTGGACTTGGACCACTGAGTGGAAATGAACACTAAAAAGTAATTTTATGTCCCCATGAGTAAGATGTTCAGTAGGAGAGAAACTGGAGGCTGAAGCAGGGACTAGCTTTGATTACCGAAGGAATGAAAAAAGGCAATAATAATATATGCCAAGACGGTTGCGTTCATGGGAACAATAGTGTCCAGGCAGTTGTACATGGATGCTAGGTGAGAGAGCGAGGGGTCTGAGACATGGTATTGTTTAGTCCTTGCAAAGTGAGGTGGAGATCGATGGAATAAATGTCTGAGTGTGGGAAACCTAGTAACTTAGACCATGTGCAAATACCTGCCATGTAGGTCAGAATGGACCAAGAACTACGAAAGGACCAGGCTAGAAAGCAGGCAAAGGCTGACAGAATGAAATCGTTTGCTTGAAATGGCTTGATACGCATGAAACTAGTGAAATGCAAATAAGAGTCCAGTTGAGTCTTTAGGTTGCGATATGTTCCTGGAAGGAATGCTGTGATCTGAGCTGACCGAACTTCCTGTTTGATGATGGTCCAGTGGTCGCCTTTACCGGTAAGAAATCAAATGATATCATTCAAGTGAAACAGGTGTGGGTAAACAGGCATCTGGTGCAAAGTAGGGTGACTGGTAAGGCTATGGAACCGTTTCTGATGTGTTGTAGATGTGTGCCACCGAGACAGCTGGTCTGCAATTGCGTTATTCCTGCCAGGAAGGTGAGTGGTGCGAACTTGAATGTTGTGGTTGGCACAGACCAGCCAGATGTGCCGCGCAATGCAGAGTAAGGTGTGTTCTTGACTGCATCCTGAGTTGAGCACACTCACAACTGCCTCATTGTCACTGTGAAGCTGCAGACGTTCACTCTGAAGTTAGGTGGCCCAAATGCGGATGGCGACAAGAATCACTAGCATTTCTAAAATGACAATGTTTTGGTGTTCCCAGGTATCTGGGAATGTACTGTGGAAGTATTAGGTGCTGTTGCCTGCCAGCTGACACCATCTGCCACACCCAGTACTGCATGCGTCAGTTGTGATGTAGCTGAGAGTGGACCAGATGCTCTGGGGTATCATTCTAATCCCGTTGAATTTGTCCATGAACAGCAGCCACCACCGGATATCTTTGCAAAAACCACTGTTTAATCGGATGTGGTGATGCTTGCATTTGGCAGATTGTAACAGGAGGAGCATGTGTGATATAAATAGTCTCGATGAGCGTACACATTCGGCAACAAATGCTAATTTGCCGATGAGCGACTGAAGTTGTGTTTTTGTGCACCATTTCTTTTGTGCAAATTCCTGCAGCGTGAGCTTGGCTGCGGACAGCTTCTGCTCAGGTATACTGATGATCATGCTCTGAGTATCAAAGGCTTTGCCAAGAATTGTCAGGCGTGTGGTTGGAGGGATTGTAACTGTGATTAGAGATGTGAGCTCCTGAAATGCGTAATCTGCTATATGCGGTTGCTCTGCCCCAGCAAAATCGTAAATGTAATTAACAACGTCATGACCTGACTTCCTGTGGATGTAGGAAACTGCATTGGTGCATGCGCTGACAAGTCATTGCTGAAGTGCGTAGCCAAAAGGGGAGCTTGGTGTCAAAGAAAATGTCCTGGCGCCAGGTAAGTCCAAGTAAGTGATAATCGTGAGGGTCTACCGGTATCCAATGGTAGCAGCGGCAAATGTCACATTTGTAGAGCAGGCAGCCACTGCCTTCATCATTAATAATGTTAATCAAATTCTCTATGGACGGATACCTGAGCTTGCATGATGAACCGAGGTATGTTTCGATGGGTATTCCTTCATTAACTGAGGTGCCATATGGGAATGACAGATCCATGACCGTGCGTCTCTTGCACGAATCCTTCTTTGGGACCAATGGGAATGGTGATGTTGCCAGTGGGATGTGAAAAGGGTTCTCCATGAGGCCGAGAAGCGCCCCATCTTCCAGTTCCTTAGTTATGTATTGGTCCCCATGAGAGGAGAACTGGATAGCTGAAGCATGGTTCCGAGGGTATGTCGTGGGTAGTCTATTGTCTACGTACTTAATGGGCCATCTGAATTCCAATAAGTCTACAACAATCTTATCGTGATAGTCTTGTAAGGATGTGCACCATAGTGGGAATACGCATGCCCATGAAGTTGGGGCAGTATGACTCGTATATCTCTCTGTGCGCCTTTAACCAATGTACTGTGTTCGTGTTAGGCAGGGTAGGCCGTACAAGTGGTAGTTTGCAGGTACTGTGAAGACGAGCTGATGTTGGCGCCGGTGGGCTGCATGCCTGAGCTGGGGTATTTAAAATCGGGTGGCTTGGCAGCTTAATGTGGGAGAGTGCAGTTTCGGTACTGTGATTGTCATAGGCTAGAAAACACTCATTGTCATTGCATGGCTCCGGTACGTAATGTGCAGGAAGATCAGGGCTATAAGTACACAGTCCAGAGGTAGTCTCAGCTGTTGACACGTAGGTAATGTCTGGGTGTGTAATGCTGATACGAGTGTCAGGAGAATAATAATGGTCACGTGGGTCTTTAACCGAGGAGATATCTGCAATGGTAGCGACTGCAACAGCGGCGTCTTGCTGTAAGTTTACTGCAACAGTGGCGTCTTGCTTTGGTTCGGCTGCAACAGGGGTGTGTTGACTAGCTGTTACTGCAATGGTGGCGTTGAAGTTGGAGATGAGAGTGCGTCAATCAGTGTGCTGCTGATTTTGGGTTGAAGCTGGTTTGTGTGGGCAGTCCTTGGGTGGGTGTGTAGCTTGTATATTGTGTATGCGTTGACAGAAGCGGCATACGTGCAACTCTATTTCCCCCAACTCGTTGGTGTGGATGCCCTTTAATTTACATTTTCCTTGTAATGGTACACAGTACCGGACTCGTTGTTTGGTTTGGTCGGAGGTGTTGGATTTTGTGTGCGAACACCATGCTCTCTCTGTTGTGAAGTCATCGCCCCATGAGTTTGTGCCGTTCTCTATAGCTCGCAATGTTTCAGCATGGTATTCCCTGATTTCAGAACAGCTGTACACATCTGCTGTGTTACTCTGGCTTTCATTGGAGTGGGGATTTAGCCGTGCTGTTCTCTCTGTGGCCTCTCCGCTAGGCGACTGATGCCGTATGTTGTGGGTTCGAACCCGATTGAAAACTAGCCGTATTAACTCGATGATTCACTGCTCGATGAACTGGACGAAGTTACTACCAGTTTTTTCATGTGTTTTTTGGCTTTCTTGGTGATTTGTTTGTTAGTGCGAATGTCCTGTATGGTGGTAGTACTGCCGTTGTCAGGCTTCACTTTCGAAGGAGTAGCCGCCTTCTTTAGCTTGGTGTTCTTGGCTATTTCTCGTGCCAATTCTTCTTCGAGTTCGAGTTGTTTATTTTCCTGTTTTAGGGCGTCTAACATCTGTTTGGGTGACTCGGATGAGCTCAGAGAATGCCATTGCTGTCGAATCGCCTTGCATGTCTGACTGAGATATCTATTACCAGGTGCAGAGAGCGTGGCTGCCTCTGGTCGAGGTAATCAGTGAAGGCGGCCATGCTTGCTGTGACGTCACCCAGTGCGTCTTGGCGGGAATACGTACTGGAGCCAAGGTCAAACAGAAAATCGCCCTGTTCACTGGCCTGTGGGCACTTTTTGCCGGATGGGTCGATATGCCTGTTCAGTGGGACTTGGCAAGTCTTACGCAGTCTCTTTGGGCAACTGGACATAATGATTGGAGATAAAAGACACGGCTGAAATGGGTACGGAATGCAGAACAAGCGAGACAACAGCAGTCAAGCAGTCAAACAGATGCATGCTAGGAAGAATTCCCCATAAGAGAGATTGAGGGCGCTAAAATGACAGCAGTGCACTGCAGAAAAAACCTGCTACTTGCTGCAATAACACAAATTTAGTAAACAGAATTGAATACTAGTGTCTAACAGGGATCGTAATTAATTTAATAAGGGGTGAACCATTTGATTTCTGGGGGGGATGGAGGAAATGGGTGGGGCAACAATTTTTTTTTTCCCATGACTGTGACAGCAAATTTTTTTTTCTATTGTCAGTCCTGCATCAAATTATTTTTTCTGTATGCAGTGGCAAAGCAAATTTTTTTTTCTCGCTTGCCATTTTTTAATACAATATGCTATACATACACGTTATTGGTTTACAACCGGATGTTTTAATAACTTGTCGTGTTCATAGTTCTGCTATTAAAATTTTATGTACAACAAATAACTAGTAAAAAACCAGACTGACAAACTTGACCAGCTGTACTCAAGCTGTGTAGCAGACGTGGAAAAACTCAACAAGAAATCTGCGTCATACCAAGAAAGTATGGTTTTCTACCACTCTCTACAAGCCAAGGTCAAGTCAGTTGTGTAAATGGTAAATGAGAAAATGGCCACCATATCAGCTGTGCATGAGAAATACAAAGAACTGTACGGAGCTAGCCAGCAGGCAGCAGCCAATAACAGGAGAGCTGCTAACGATAAAAGAAAGAAGAAGAAAAGAGCTGCGATATCAGCATCATTCAATACCAATCCACATGTCAAGGCAAAGTGCCGAAGAGAGATGGCAAAGGACATCCACTCAACTGACATTGTCACTTTATTCAACAGACAAGAAAGGGGAGACAAAGGTAGTCATATCAGCAGATTATTTTGAGTGATGACTTTGTTTATGTTGGAGTAATATAAAAATGCATATAAAAATCACCAATATTAACGCTTTTGTCCCTTTCCAAAGTGAGAAACCTTTTAATCAAACACAAAACCACTGCAGACAATTTTTAATGAAAATAACAATTTTCCTTTCTTTCAATTTTCCTTTCTTACAGGTGCTCAGCAGGTACCTGCATGTACCGAACCAAAAAGATATGGGATCTGCCTACTGTCATCCATGAAGCCACTGCCATAGTCTCCAGTAGAGTAATAGTAGCCTGGTTAAACCAGACGGCTGATCTGTTCCATCCACTGAACAGATCAGCCGTCTGGTTAAACCAGGCTGATAGTGACTAGTATAGAAGTGTAGTGATCATACAGTTGTGAAAGTCAGTACTATAGCTGTGTTTTATATAAAATCAGTACTGTCAACTTCTCAGGAAAGAAGTCATGTTTTACAAAAGTTGTGTTTGTATTTCATTATTTGTTATTGTATTTTCATTGCAAGGAAAGACATATATTTTGAGAATCATATATTGCTTTTAAAAGTAGTTCATTGAATCGTGTCGTTTGTTTTAAATTTTCAGTAGATACAGATCACAGCAAGTCCAATGGTTCCCCTTTTAATACTGACTGTGTCAATGCTTTATTGCAACATATTTAAAACACTGTCATCACAATGAAACTTTGAACATTGTGTAGTATTGAAGTTTATTTATATGCCAGATTTTTTACATCAGGATTCACTCTAAAGTATTGAAAATATTAGTGCCGCCGTAGGCGGCGGCCCTCCAGCGTTTTTTTTTTAAATCAGTCCCAAAATTTGGTGATTTTAGCACATGGCGACAAATTTTTTTCTCTCTCCTGTCTGTTGGAACAATTTTTTTTTCTCAAGCCATTGTTAGATCAAATTTTTTTTTTCTGTCCTTCACCTGCCGATAAATTTTTTTTCCCCCAGATCCTCCATCCCCCCCCAGAAATCAAATGGTTCTCCCCTAACTGCCATGTTGTCATAGCAACTCTTTTACAGAGTTTTGTAAAAATCTTCAAAGCAAGATTAATAGCCTGTACAGTAACCTGTATGCCTAAGAAATGAGATAAAAAATCGAAAAATATTGAAAATTATGAAGCTAAACTCTTATGTACTCCAATAATTCTTTTTATTCTTTTACACCATGGCAACACAATTAGTGCAAGTTAATTTCTGAATTTACTCTAATCCCTTCCAGTGTAAGGAGAAATTGTAAAAGGTTTTATACGTGTTTTTTACCAATGATTTTGTCGTATTTTATTACTAGGCCAGGTCCCTAACATATTCTGGCTTCGTAAGTTTACTTGCAGCCACCTTGCCATAGCACCAAACTTGTAAACTGTGGTTCCAAAATTCTCATCAGTCTACTATGACAAAGTTAAGCCTCTGTATGGAATGAAGATTTACAAATTTCGACTGTCAACATAATCTACGTGTTCTGCCCAAGATCATGACCACCAACGAGTCCGGTAATGGAAAAAATAGTCAAGATATTTATAATTCATTTCTTTTGCAAGTTTATGGATTTATCTCAAGTACCGAGAATCATGTTGAAGATATTCGTCATCGCTATTAGAAATACTGTTTCCAAGATTGTTTTTTGTAGGTACGCCTATGGTATTTTGTTACAAGAGCGATGTCAGGGCTTTAAAATAACTTAAAGTAATTTTTTGTTGTCTGACGAAGACTAAAATGATTTACAGAATTTGTAATCAGACATTTGTATATTTGCCATTAAAGGCTGGGGTAAAAGTTGACTACCAGATGTATTCTTGGAACCACTTATATTTTGAAATTGTTTTTTTGGTCATGCACTCAATCTGACACATAAAGTTCGTTTTTAGCCTCAGTATATAATCTTTTGTTCGCTCTCAATTTTTTATGAACTAAATGAATAAATTTACTGTTCGATAAATTTCATAATAGAGTGGACCCTAAAATTGACACTCCTGCCAAAAAATTATTTCACAAAAGGTGAAAATAAAAAGAACTAGGAGTGATCTCTACAACTTTTCACGAGGAATTACAAGTATAGATTTAGATTGCTTTTTTGGCTGGTGATGGTCAGCAAAGTAACTCAAGAACACTCCAAGATTCTAAATCTATTCCTTTCTGTATTTTAAGAATGACATGCAAGAAGATGGACCTAAGGGGAGTAAGTATTTTTGTTGATAAACAAGCCAGCGAATATATCTGTCATATAAACGGTTTTTAGGCCGCAGTACATACACAGCTTGAAACAATAGCATTATAGGTTTATGAATTTCCATGTGTACACACTCCACCTGCTGTTACTATTGTATTGTAGTACCTGCTATAAATATTGTTAGAATTCACTTCACCAGGTATTCATGTTTTATTGACTTCTTCATGATTCATATTGGCATTCTCATCATTACAATGACAAAAATTGCATCACAATACCATTTCAAATTTCAATAACCAAAGGCGGAATTCAGTAATTTAAAAATGTGCAATACCTGTCTTGTCTTTAGTTGCTGAGGTTGTTGATCTATGACCTGTCTGGTCTTTAATATATAAGGTCGACGATCCTTCTGCTCCATGACTTGTTTTGTTTTCACTGCCTCTACTTTGATGTTTTTTCTCAGGTAGTGATTCTTTCTTTTGATCTGCCTCAAATTGACGTTTCCTTAATGTTGGCATGTCGGTACGTGGATGTGTTGGATGACCATGCTGCTCATGTTCTGTCTCAGTCATCCTAGTATATTCTGTTTTACTTGTCTTGGTTTCATCAGGTTGGTGAAGACCACTTGCTGAAAATTCATACAAAAACAGTGAAGTAAATTTTGATATTCCAATGTCTACTGTTTTTAGTTTTATTAAAGTGACTTGACATTCTTAATCATACTCTCAACACACACATGAACCTAACAAATTCTACCCCTGGCACTAATTCACAATTCACTTTGAAGCTATTAAATGTAAATCATTCAATTTATGTACAAATACTGAATTTGAGGGAGCAGTTTTGGGACAAGGTGACTTTGTATTAGGGATTAGCAAAATCATTTGAAAACTGTAGTCTGTAGCCAGTATTGAAGCAGATTCTTTCATCAGATAGCATGTTTACTTGTCCTTCATTCCCCTCGCACAATCAAAGCTGAATAACCCGCAAATATAGTGAGTAACATAAAATTGTCAGTGTGGTCAGCATCGAGTATGTTGCGCCAGGGGCTTTGGATTTATTTTTCTTTTGACAGCTCAATCCTCGCTTATACCGGTACATGTATGGAACTTGTGGCGCTGGAATGACGAGCGCGATGCAGGCCAGCTTACAAAATTCAGTATAAATCTGGCTAGACTGTTCAAAATAGGATTTCCACTGGCATGTGATCAAACTTAAAACTATATTGGTCTGCACTCTCTTTTCATTGCACTGACATAAACAGGTTAATTTCTGTCATCAGGGTTGTAAAGTACTTTGCCAGAGTATTGAGGGTTTTAAGGCCATAATTTTGTAATTCTTTGACACCCAATTTACTATCTGTGATGAATTCTTCGCTGACTTTTGGCACAAAGTTATAGGAAATTTAAGTTCTCTGCTTGGACTCCATGCTTGCAATCAAGATCACGACCAACAAGTCACATTGTGGTGGGGCGTCAGGCTAGCGTAGGCACCCTGAATGAACTTAGTATTGCAATAATTTTGCAACATTTCTATTTTCCATCAAACACCTCTTTTAAGGTAGAAAATCACGAATTAGGGCCAATAGGCGTCGCCAATTTTACCGACACAAGCATTAAATGAGCCCCCCCCCCTAAGCAGGTACCATCAAATCGATGTTGACAAGGTTGGCATATTTTTTCCTAGAATATATTGCCATACTTTCTTTGCGATTTGAAAACGCAAAATGATCTGAAAGATGCGTAACAACTCTATATCAGCGCGGTGCATGTGATGGAGACATAAGAGAATTAAAATACATGCAGGAAGCCATAAATTCTCGTTTTCAAGAAATGAGATAGACTGATCCAAACAATGAATTCTCTGCAAAAACTTCCTGTCTCACCACCCCACAAACTTAGTATATTTGCTGAAAGCCTATATTTTGGTGACTTTTTTCTTTTGTATTTTGTAATTATTGTTTCCAAAGGATCATGTGACAGAAAATTTGAAGAACTCAAAAATCTTTTTCCTCCATCCTCAGTAAAAACACTGCTGTGTTGTAATCTCCATTTAATATCAGCACAGTGAGTACCAGCATTATGAACTTGAAAAACCTGTGTCAATTCTCTTTTATGTGTTCAAACTTTTGTTTATTACTGTAAAGGTGTTATTATATGAATCAACCATCAGCTGGATGATTGTTATCGCCATAGAGAACAACCAAGAATCTCAAACCGAAATTGCAGACATATTTTGCAAGATTGATACAACAGATCTTAATCCTACTGAAATTCAAACTGTTTTTGTAATACTGGCCAGAAATAAATTATTTTTGAGAGGTTACTCAAATTTACTGAGGCATGACTCTAATGAAAACAATGATTACAAAATAAAAATCACAGCACTTGCCAATATACCGGTCTAGGCTTTCAGAAAATATAAACACTTAAAAGGAGTAAATGATAAATTCTACTCAGCTTTTTGTTTGTTGCAGAGAATGCAGTGTGTTTTGAAGAGCCCAAAAATGTTTGTGATTCTAAAAGGTATAAAATGTAGTTCAGGTTTCTTTCAGTGCATATGATATCGGATTGTACCGTTCACCTAACTTGGATATATAACAATGTTACCTTCAGTATCTCCTTTGTCTGTGGCATACTGACGTCCAAACCCTTCTTCTAGTTGGTGAAGTTCTGTTGCTGTCGAATGTGGATCTTCCACTTTTGCTAGTTTTCCTCGTAGTTCACGTATAACACTCTCTTTCTTTAGCAGCTCATATTTCATTTCACAAGTCTTTCTGATTAGCTCTATCTCTTTGCTATCTGATTTTTTAGAAAGATCCCTTAATTTCTCTTCTAAAGCTGCCTTTACCTTTTCAGCCTCATTTAGTTGACATTCAAGAATGATCTTTTCTACATCTATCTTGGAGTTTGTCACTGTTTGGCCTAATTCTAACAGATATTCAACCAAATACTGATTAACTTGAATGTCACTGGTTTGGAACAGAAGTAAACTCCTAACAAGTGAACTAACTCTCTCATCTACATTTTGGCCTGGTAGAACCTGAGTGCCCTCCTTGACGAGTTGTTCCTCAAAATCTATAATGAGTAGAAAATTGAAAAGAAAGGTAGGGTTATATACATTGATATAATATCATCACAATGGATATTTTTCATATTTTGAATAGCATTGATGAAAGTTTTAATGATTTATACAGTGTACAGTAGACCATGTTTTTCCTGTTGTTCATGAAATGTACTGTAACCAGCTTCACGCAGACAAGTTGAGACTTTGTCTGGTTCATTGGTGTACCAGAAATTACAATTGTCATGTAGACAAAATAGTAGCAGAAATGTCAGAGAGTTTTCTGAATTGCCAAAACATTGATTAGTGTTGGTAGACAGTGGGAACATATGGTATTTTATGTACCCATATACTTGTGCTGAATTAAAAATTTCTTCAAGACAGTCTGAGACATTATTAGTACAGAGTTCTTGGGTACTAACATTCTGACATCTGCGACACTTGGAGTTGATTTACCTTGAGTATCCAAGTCCTGACTTGTTGTATCAGCCAAGAGATACCTTGTAACACCCAGTAGTGC
This sequence comes from Ptychodera flava, assembly GCA_001465055.1. NCBI lineage: Eukaryota > Metazoa > Hemichordata > Enteropneusta > Ptychoderidae > Ptychodera > Ptychodera flava. Next base: position 22,498 of record LD350335.1, on the reverse strand, counting down.
TAAGACATCCTGTCTACAGGATAGGATATGTTGAACTGATTCTGTATTTGTTGTCTGTACTTGCAGCATATTACACTGTCTTCCTTTGAGTCTGATACACTTCTCAGCTTTGAACATTGCCTGTACACTAGTCTCCGTGGATAATTTGATTTCATTTGAAGGATCAAGTGAAAACAGCAACAACCTTGACTGTTCATTACCTACAAGGTAAATGTCAGAGTAAATTAGGTTTCTTGTGTTCTTCATGCAAAATCTCTTAAAAATTCTCATTTATGGAACCTTAGGTGCCATAAGTAAACACTCTGACAAAAGAGAGGTACATACTTTGATAAATCCTAATGATACTGAGTAAATTACCTGGGATGGCATCGCACTATTTCCATTTCACTTTTAAAAGTTGCATTTATCAAACTGATTTCAGTCAGTGGAGATGGTACAAGTGTTGCAATTATTATTATATCAATTTTAAAATTCACATAAATGCCTAATATTGAATACTCACTTTGTTCCAGGTTTGTCTGGGATGACTCAGCTGCTTGACTAATAACTGCTGTTTGCTGCGACAGTTGAGGTTTTAAACCATTAAATGAAATCATGTGCATCAGGTAAGATTATGAGATGTAACTTTACAATACGTGCTAATTCTCGTATATGCTATAGATAATTTAAGAGGGTAATTGTTATACAATTCTGTGCTGAGTTTGACAGTGAATTGAAAATAACATCGACACAAAAGAACTAAATGTGAATGATTGGTAACATGCAGGTATACTAATAATTGGTAAAGAATGGTAATGCATACATGGATTCGCGAAGTTTAACCAGTTGTAATTGTCAGTCATTAACTTCCGTTAACAACAATATACCAGTAGTAGAAATAATAAATCTGGATAACTGCATGATGCATGAATATTGAGTGCCAGAACGCCACTCCCCAAAATCATCTTTGAACTTTTATGACAGATGACCAGCCTCAGGGCAGCATGCATTCAGGAAAATATTTGCTCAATATTACCACTCAATATTCATGCAAGTCCAGTTTTTTGGCAGATTTGTAATTCCATGATTATTTACAAAAGCAAATAGATGTAGACTGTAATTTCTTGATACCACAACTATCTTTATATTATTGAATTGATAGCGGGGCTTAAACATTATGTCACAGAAATTATTGTGTTTCTTTACTTTCAGCTTCAAAATCACATAGTATTTTTAACTTACTAAACAACGTTGACTGTTAGCCTGTTCCACAGGATCATCATCCTCATGAATTGTAATATGGTGAATTCCCCCACCATCACCTGAAGGAAAAATAGTATTTCATGTAAGCATATCGCAATATTAAGCTCATGGTTTTGATTGGCCTTTGTGTAATTTACAATTACAGTGCTGTGTATTCTTTTCACATTTCGTAGAAAGTAAAAGTAAAGAAGCAAGGTATAAGTAGATAATTCTTCACAATTAATGTCAATGTACCTTGTATGGGATAGCAGCAGGTATGTGAACTGGAGCATAATTTCTCTTTACGCTCTAACTTATGATTCATAATAAAATGATAATACCAGTTATGTCCTACTGCTTTAAAATTAAACTTAACTCCAGGAACATGCACACAATAGTCATGAAAACTGCATTTGTGTTGCTTTAATGAGCAAAACTAATACAGAGGGACTTACAGGTTATGAAGAAACGTTCAATTCTTTCAAACGTTGGTTTGTCATACATAGCTTTCAACCGCAGTGTTATTCTAACTTTGGCAGCAATCTCTCTCATTTTATCAGTAATTAGAAGTGGTTCCAGTGCTTTGGCCAGACTTCTTGATCTGCAAGTCTGCTTAAGTCTATACAGATAATAAAGAGTTACAATCTTCAGCAAAATCGCCAAAGACTCTGCTGTTGCAGTTTTCGGTTCAATACCAACTTTCTCCTCGCAGATTTTTTTGACTTCATTGCAGCTGTCTTCATCTGCCAGCACAGCTTGTACTCTGCGTTTCAGTCCTCGTTCACATTCTCCCCATGCAGCCTTCACCTCATTCCTTTTCTTTTCCTTTAGCCTTTGAAGTTGTAAAGAGAGGGATTCTAGCTCTTCAATTTCTCTGAGACGTTTTTGTAGCATCTCTTTATCCAAGGTTACTTGAACTGGGCAATCTGAAGTAGATTAACGTTAATTAAGATGAATTAAGATTTTAAGAAATTATCACTTGGATTTCAATTTTGGTGTCAGTTCTATGTAATTGATAATTTAATTTGTTTCCTAAAATTCATTAGTTTTAATATCTATTCATTTGTTTTGTTTGACTCTAAAAAATGAAAGTTAAATTTTTGCCTGAATTTTAAGTTGATTCTGTCAAGACTGGTCATTTGCAAACGCCGTTTGTAGTTGCTAGTGTTTACTACTTACAAATATTGTAATCAATATTCATGAATTTTAAGAATTTGAAACAGCAGAAATACAGTCTTTACCTATTTCCCCCTGATCTTTGCAGCTATCTTGATATTCTTTATTTACAGGTTCCTTTAATACAGATGCAAATTTGGCAAAACTTTCAGTGATAGCTTTACAGTTTATCATGGCGGTTTTCAGATCCCTTGCTTTTTTGAATGCCTCAGATGTCTCTTTTAGGTGTTGTAATATTTTCCCTGACAGCTTTCCTGCGCCTATTCTGACAACACAGTAATTAACGTGATTTTGCAAATGTTTTTCAACAAAGTAACCAAGGTGAGAATCCTCATTGACTGCGGTAGGCAAACCAAAAGCCATCGCTTCCAGACCATAAAGGCTGTAGTCCCAATAGAATGGTGAAGGAAGGCAGAGATGAGACTGCTGTAGAGATGTGAGTAGGGATTTTCTTGACTGCCCTGGCTGGAGTTTGGGACGTATGTGTTGATTCTTTGATGCCTTTGCTAAAGCGTTCTGGTCATTCTCTTCGGTTTGTTTAGAAACACCTACTATCTTCCACTCAGGTCGTTTGCTGCAACGCTTAGCTGCTAAACCAACTGAAGCTGCAATAGGCTTGTACCTTTCTATGGCTTCTTGAGTGTCCATCTGACCACATGTAAGTATGTGGTGTTGTGTTACCTGGACCCCCTCTTTTGGATTTTTCTCCCAGAAACACTTATTTGGTCTTGGAAGAAGCTCCTCATGTGGAATGTCTAACAAGACTTTACCCTGAACTTCTGCTCTGTATGCATTCAGAAAATAACAATAGACGCTAGGTCCAATGGAGAACAGTATATCTGCCTCGCTAGCCATTTGTAGCATCTTTTCTTCAAATTCAGACAGACCATACTCTTCAGCTTGCAGGCAGTTAGGTTCCGGAAGGGCATGATTGATTAAAACTAACTTTGCATTTCTGAAATGTTTTTTTCGTATGTCAGCTGCTGCTTTCCCTGTCTTTGGAGCATAACCAACAACATACTGAACATTTTCTAAATCACCAAGGTCAGGATAGTGGATTTCATGACTCAACAGCCACTCTAATCGTGAGGGGTCATCCTTTGGTCCAATTCTCTCCTTTCTTTGTGCTGGAATCAAGCTAACCCGGCAGCTTGCAGCATCTCTCTTCTGCTCATCACTGATTTTGACATCAAGCACAGTAGAGTAGGCTTTCAGAGTTTCTCCTGCTTTGGCCTTCCTTTCACAGAAATCTTGGATTATTGTTCTGTGGAATCCTGTGAGCCCTAACTCATTAGCACTCCATGCATCATTAATGAATAATACTGCTGCTGGTTGATCAGGTGGTTGATGGAGCTGGGCGCTTCGGAAAAGGTCTTCATGAATGGCAGCTGCTGCTTTCTTGGTATTCATAGATACTGGGATCACATGGTGTATGTTTGTTTGTAAATTTCCCAGTAATGGATAGTATACTTGATGACAGAGAAGCCAGGAGATAGTAGGTTGATATTCGTCAGAGTCAAACCATTTTGGTTTGGTTGCTGGAATCAAAGTAACGCGATATCTTGCTGCATCTTCTTTTTGTTGTTCACTTAATTCAACATCAAGAAAAGTGCAATAAATTTCAGATAATTGTGTCTTTAGTGTAGTTTCACAGAAATCTGTGATCAGTTGCCAACAGTCTTGGTTGTATGAGCGTTTCTTCCAGAATGTTACAAACAGTGCTCCAGATGGCCCTTCTGTAAAATTCGCACTTGAAAAGGGCACGGCAAATGCTAGAAACAATTGAAAACCAATTAATGCTTAAAAATAGTTACATCACCAAGGTTACATGCTCTATGATCATGAAAAAGAAAGAAATTTCTCCGATCCCCTTTCCTCTTGGAATTTCTGTGCAAAAAACCAAGGTTCACATCATTATAAGAATAATGCAGATGTACATTCAACTCTTGAAAAATAAGAATCACTGTAAAACATTTTACATTTCCGCATTCCTTTTTACATGGCTTGCCAAGTACACATGAAGCTGGCTGACATGTAGTGAGTATACTGACTGTACCAGCTAAATATGTTTTACTGACCTCATATGCTGTTCATGTATCTGACTTTATGTTGTGCTAAACTTCATTTGCTATTCATGTTGTACAAGTTGCCTACATCATGATTTTCATTGATGTGAATTGTTGAGTTCACAATGAAATAGTAAATTGTATGACACTGTCGATTAAAATATCTTGAGAAAAGGTAGAGATCAATTATTTAAAGTTGAACATACCAGTGCCTCCCTGGTCGTTAGCATGTGAGGTAGTTGGTCCTTTGGCTTCAGAACTTGTTTTAATGTCAGTGCCTGTACCACGAGGCTTTTGCTTGGGAGCTTTTTCTTTCTTCTATCTGCCTCCGATTGACTATATTCTGCACCGACTGTCTCAGAATATTCTGCTTTAGTCGTCTCAAATCCATCAGATCGGTGAAAATCGCTGGCTAAAAATTAATAAAAAGAAAGTAATGAATCCCAATCGAAATCAATGTAGTGAATTTTAGATTTTATATTGTGCTGTGGTACTTGCAACACAGTTCTTGTTGAAACTCAGAATGCCTCAAATTCGTTGGTTCATTCTTGTGATCAAAACTGGATTGTCTACTGATGAGTAAATATCTCTTTGCAGATGAAAATTAAATAGCGTAACCCAATCTGTGATTGGTTGTCATCACCAGTTGGGGTATACAATATGTACCCTGCCTCCACGTCCAATACACTTCTCAGCTTTGAACAACGTACCGGTATGCACAGTCATCTTAGTGCATAACGGGATATCATATGCAGAATCAACAGCAGTGTAATAGATGATTAGGTTTCCTTGTTTTGTTCGTCAATAATGTCTGTAAAATTCTACAACATAGAACCTATTGTCAGAAGCGAACTTACTGACAAAAAATGCTGACGGCACTATCTTAAATTTGTTGCAGTTTTAACATTGCATTTTTCAAATGATGTTGGTAACCTTTTCTTACATTAAATTTGTCAATAATTGCGTCATGCATGAGAAACAAAGAAGGATTGTCTTATGATACAAGTATTACTTGAAATATTTGATAACAAAAATTAAATTAATTTTGGACCATGCAAGAGTTACATAGGGCACGATCAGCGCTTCATTACAAGTGCTGTTGATGTATTTCTTTGGGGTTTTTTTTATGATGTAAATTCTCTGCGAACCAAAGTTTTAGGGTTACAAAAAAGTGCAGATTCTAAACTATTGATCAAAACATTTTGGTAATGTGATGACAAAAAAGTGTTTTCTTACCAGGTTTGGTTGCCTCGGTTGATCTAGAAGAAGTTTCAAGGGATGCTTGTGTGGTAGCTGTACAACACAAACACAAAGAAATGTAATTTAGATTGTTAAAGTGTAAACTAACAGCAGATTTATTGGACTCCTTCTAAATCGGATGCTAATAGACCTCTTTGTTAGTATACGTGTCATCCACATAATAACTGTTCAACCAAAAAAAGCAAAGTTGCATACACCGTAATACAGGGCAAAACTTAGATTGGTTTGTGTGAAACCATTGTCAATACAGGGACAAGACATTCTGTCTCAATTAAAGAGTTTCAAATAAAAAGGTACAATTATCATCAAGAGGTAATATCTGTCGATCTTAAAGAAATACCTCTTCAAAGGTTGAAACATTATTTTGTGGAAATAGGTAAGATGTTACGTCCAAACAACACTACCAGATTCACTCAAAAGCACTGTTTCTAAGCAATGCGTTCCATAGCGGAATAGCGGGATGTGTGTTATTTCGAGTACTTGTGACCTAGCTCCTCTCAGACAGTATGTAACTTTTGCAGGGTCAATTTCTTTATCATTGCCTAGATAATATATGCCTGACATTCTTGGCAGCTCGTCAAATTAAACAGTATGTCTACTGTTACAGGTCCTGTATTGCCAGTGGTGTAACGCAAACCACTGTATGTACTGGTACACAAGATATTATGTATCCGTACCATATTATATGTTGAAAAACAGATCATTGAGAACATACCCTCTGGAAATGGTTGCCAAAGTTAAATCGTTGTTGATTGGCTTGTATGGTTATACAGTCATCAACATAAACGAAATGTTCACTATCTTGCAAAGCACAACAGAAATATGTTTTAGATAAATACAATGCACCAAAGAATACAGAACATGTTTTATTTAAACATCAGACCTCAAATGAATATTGTGAACCACCAGTAATCTATTATAGTATTAAATATGACTGCCTGGGTAGAATTTATGAGTTACATGTTTGTGTTGACTGAACCGATGTATAATGTTCAATGAAAAAGCTAAAATTAACTACATTGAATTCGATTGGGATTCTTTTATTACTTTCTTTATAGAGGCAGACAATTCAATATAAACATGGCAAAGGCTCAACACCTCATTATTGATGTTGTCATCAAACATGTCAACTTTATTCGAAGAAAACATAAATACTTACGATTTAGTTTAATTGATTTACTTTCCTTGGACTTTAGTTCCTTTTCGCAATCGACGACCATTGCGACCAACTTAGGTCGCTCGATTTGGTCAAACAAACATGTTTAAAGCGTTAGGTCACTCTCTGATATTTTGCCACGATTTTCAAGTTCTTCAAATAATGTAGCAGGCGTCTTTAATTGTTCCCTCTGACGTTTATCAATTTTATCACCAACCAAAGTTTTCAGACTTTCGAATTCTTCAGTACAAAGTTCTTTGTTCAGGTTGTTGTAGAGTATACGAAGAGGAGATAAACTCATAGTTGCCATGTTGTTTAGCTGTAAAATGGAAATTTGAGAAATTAGATATTGTCAAACCTTCTCTCTTATACTATAAAGAGAATGTATTTTTATAAATATTTCATCTAAAATGGTGATGCTTTACTGATTATCTCCGTTTTTGAAAGCATTTCAAAGCTCCATCAGCTGTTTCACTTAAAATCTTGCATCAGATCAATAACTCACACAGTTAGTTGTCAAAGGCAGCCACAAACAGCTCATAAGTACATTATACACCACTCAGTCACATTAAGGATATGCTGTAGACGTGAGTCTCTTTTGTCACAATTTCAACTTGCTGACACATATTTGGATTTACTAAATTATGGAAGCCTGTGATTTACCATTAGTACATATTTGCATAAAAACTTGTGAACCAAACTTTCTTAGCATTACAATTGCAAATGTAGACTGTGTTCTCAAATTCTGCAATCTGTATGAACAGAAAGGTTTGCCATAGAAAGCCATTTTGGTATATACATGTCCCTCCACTTATGGTTTTCTGCTTGTATGCTGTTTGCCATGTGCGAATTTCACTTGTCACTGTCGGTCAAATGCGATAGGTCACTTGTGCACTGAAGAAAATCGCCCAACCGAGAATGAGCAGCATGCCTAAATCTGTACTAAAAATATATCCCCACGTTTTGAACACACCTGACCGAAGGTCAATTGTGTTATTGTGGTTTGGTTGAGTTGATGTCGGACTGTGAGAATTTTCCGTATAAGACAAAAGGTAAAAAGCTGCTGAACAGAGTTAGAACTACCTGACATCATACATGCATGTTCATCACACAGGGGCCATGAAAGTCTTACTTTGATTTCAATGCGGATAAGGTTGCGCTGACATATTTTTTTTGCTTATTTTTAGAATAATTTTGCTATGTACTATACATAAATTTATATAGTGAGATCAGATTGTCGCTGACCATCTTCCTTTGTATTTATCATCCATTGAATTGTACGATAGGCTTGCGCCTTGTACTGCAATAAAGAACTGAAAAACAATAATTTTGCATCATTTGTGGATGATTTTTGAATTAACAGAACCTCTGATTAAGTGCAAATTTCGATGAACGCATGAAGTGTTTACATGTGGTTTTGCATAGTGACTGTAGTTAGCAATAAGATCCATATTGGTGCTTACAATTCATTTTGTACTCATACCGGTATGTTACTGTAATTGGTATGTGTTGATGATCTCTTCTTATACTATTGCAGATTTCCGAATGCCAAGGAACACATTCTGGCATAAAAGCAAAGTAAAGCGGGTATAAAATGGATTTATTGATTTCAAGATAAACTTTCAAATCAAGTATCTATGGATATAAGATAACTGTGTGCATCAAAAATCTGTATGAATGTTTATAACTTAGCTTTTGAACATTAAGTTAATTTTTATCAGATTTTGAGTGCTGATGCTTTCCTTTTATATGTGCCTTTCGTTTTATTTTTCCACATTTTTTTCACTTCTCTACATAAATTTCTTGCTGCCACATTTTACACAGTGAATAGTATTGTTGCGGAACTTCAGGGTCAGTAACCTGTTACACTGCTCTTGCTCCGCTGGCTCAGAAAATGCAACTTTTTCCTGAATCTCAGGTTCATTAACCCTGTATTTGAGAGCGCAAAAAGATCTGTCGGCTCCATATCAAGGCGGGAATTAGATCACGTGGGAAAACTTGTAATATCCCGACACCCCCTGACTTTTACGGACTTCTAGACCTGCTGTCGCGCAGTGAACATCGTGTTCAAAGCTGTGCTGAGCTGAACTTTTGGGTAACCGTTCTTTCCCTTTTATTTCGGTATAAACCTGTTCCACGATTTGTGCGAACATCTCGTGTTAGCCTCGGTGAGGTATTATTGTCTTGGTTGTTAAACTAGTCGTGCTATTTCAGGTTTTCATAGTTGTTCAGTGAGCGGGTTGCTCGAGCACGCCGGTCCGTCGGCCTTGTGACTTGTGCTACCAGCCAAATCTCAGTGCGCGTTCCGTCGTGCACACGGTCCATATATCAAACTACGGTTTGTGATGGTCCGGTTCAACGCCATCTAGGCTCGCCATTGCCACAAGTACGCTACCATTAACTAGAGGACACTTTTAGTCCTCTAAAGGTTGGTATTTTGGGCTTAATTTCAGATAATCCGTTACAGTGCTGGCAGCGCTGGGGCGAGACTTTTGGCTGGTACTCACACAGATCGAGTACGGCGTGTTCTATTGTTCGATTTTTATATTGTTGTCATTGAAAGGGAAAGTTGATACAAGTTACGTCAATTTCGCAGGTGTTGTTGGAGGACATTTGCTGTACGTTCTAGCGAGTGTATGATTTCGGTATTTTGCCGAACATTTTTTCAATCATGGAAAGCTTCGTCGACAGTGAAGTTGTCTTTTCTAGCGGGCAGCAAGGCACAGTCCAGAAACGAGTTTCTGAGTCAGGCAAAACTCTGGTTCGATTTGGAGATGCCCGTAGTGAACGTGTTGAGGACTATATAGTGATATACCGCCACTTTTGTGTCCGGAAGGTGTCGTACAAACTGAAATGCGACACCCAGAGGAGGTGATGCTATTCTCACGTGAGAATGAGGTGGCCGGTAGACGAAGTCCGTCAAACACTGCTGCTATTTTAAGCGGTTACACATTGACTCCGCCTATTCAGAGTCGGCTTTCATCGTGTGGTAACAATACATGTACAAGTGTTGGCACGTCAGGTTGCCGTCCCTCTATAGGTACAGACAATAAGACTGCAACATCCTTCGTTGGTTCTACTGTATCTACACCCTTGGTGAAAGGGTTGGGTCCAGGTTTAAGCTTTGGGGGAAGTAGTTTATTTGCAAATAGAGGGTCGGATACACTACCATCTGTGACTTTTAAAACAGAGAAAACACCTCCTCCCATTGACGAACTCGCTTTAAAGGCGCCGGTGTATGACATGAAAAACAACTCGGCAAAAGCTGATAGCTATGATGGAACAACGGATTTTGTCAATTACAAATTACACTTCGAAATATGTGCGCGGGTAAATGGTTGGAATTCTGAGCAGAAATTTAACATTCTTTTGACAAAATTGCGAGGTCGGGCTTTAGAGTTTGCAGCACATTGTATTAAAAAAGTGAATGATTACGGTGAGTTATGTGATCTGTTACTGAAACGGTTTTCGACATGTGGTTTAGAGGACGAGTTCCGCCTCCAAGCTAAGACAATTGTCAGAAGGAAGGATCAGTCTCTGAAAGATTTGGCACATGAAATACGGCAAATTATAATTAAAGCATATCCCAGTGCATCAGGCGATTGTCTTGAACGGTTGTGCATTGATCACTTGTTTCAGGCTGTCGGCGATGATTCTCTGCAAAGAAAAATAAATGAAACGGGGAGGTTCAAAGGTGCGACATTGGACCTCGTTGTGCACGAAGCCCAGTGTGAAGAGAGTTATCAGAAATTTCGAAAGGCAAAAACACGTCCGTCTGCGGTCAGGTCAGGTGATGTGTTACATTGTGATACAGGCTTACAGGGACTGCTATTGCATGTGTTGGATAGATTAGAGCGCGTAGAGACTGCAATTCAATCGAGCAGTATAAATAATGCAAAATTTCGAGATCCAAATAAGAAAACTGTATGTTGGTGTTGCGGTAAGGAAGGGCATCGTAAGCAGAATTGCCCTCAACGCCAGCAGGAGCAAACTGAAGTGAAAAATAAGCCGTTAAACGACCAAGGATTGCAGGAACCGGCCGTCCCTCAATCCGATTAGAACAGTCAGCAAGTCATCTTGGTGGCGAGGCTGGAATAGACCGAGCTGATAATGTAACGACACAAACTAATAAGAAAACTAATTGTAAAACACATAGGAGGAAAAATGAGCGAGGTAAAAATCACACAAAAACGCGAGAACAAAACACTGACAATAATGCGGAAATCAAAAACTACAGAAGATTATGAGGTTACAGGTCAAGGTCATCAGATTACGATTGAGGAAAGTTTGTTAAGTTTACGTCAGGGAATGATTCAAATGCTTTTGATTGATGTAACTATACAGAATGTCACCCAGAAATGTTTAATCGACATGGGATGTACAAATACCATAGTTGCTAAGGAATTTTTCTACCTCGTTCCCGAAAAAGAGCGTCCCGAACTGATTGATTATGGCAATTACCTTACACAGGCTGACGGGTCAAATGTTTCATTATTGGGTCAGATTCTGGTAAAAATTAAGATCGGTACTAAAGAGAGATTTGAATCTGTTCTTGTGGCAGAGACATCGGGTGGATCTGCTGGCATCATAGGTATGGACTAACTGCGAAAATTTGAGTGTCAACTTGATTTGCGAAAAGGGAAAGTGGCCATCAATGACCAGATACTAGAAACAACACACGAAGATTTGAAACCTATTTGCTGTCGGTTACTGGCTAATTGGCCACAGTCTATTCAGGCCGGGCATGAGGCTATACTGTTAGCTCGAATGCACAAAAAGTCACGAGTTGGGCAAGTGGGTTTTCATTTATACAGAGGTCAAAGGATGTCTGCCATGATAAATGTGATGATTTTGAATCTTAGCAATCTGAGGTCATTGCTATGGTAACACCAAGTTTTGTCGGGGAAACTGGGTTGATGGGTGCCCATTGACTAAGCAAGCCTGGGAGAAAACTCCATGCAGTTAGAGTAATGAATCTTAGCCAGGATATAGGGGTGAAAAAGGGACAATGTGTTGGTCTATTGAAAATGGATAAAAACATGAAGTTTGACATAGAAAATTCCACAATTCCAAATGAGCAGATTACCGGTAAAACAGTGCCACTGACCGCAAGAGAAGCCACTGCTAAACAGTGTGAGAAATGCCAGAGCATGTTAAAGATCTGTATGAGCGGAGCATTGTAAATCTTACTTCTGATGAACAAAAGAAACAAGTGTACGATTTGTTTGTCAGGTATTCGGATGTGTTTAGTAAGGATAGCAAGGATACGGGAAAGACTGATACTGTAAAACACCATATCCCTACAACTTCTGAAGTTCGATCAAGTCTCGTCCAAAAAGGGCACCTCACTGGAAAAAGAAGGAAGTAGATAGACACATTCAGAATTTTGTGGATAAGGGATTGTTAGAAGAATCAGAAAGTGCGTGGTCTAGTCCTTGTCTATTAGTGGGTAAAAAAGACGGGTCATTTCGACCAGTCTGTGACTATAGACGTCTCAATGCTATCACACTTTGCAATGCTCAGCCAATACCCAGAATTCAGGATAATCTTCAAAGTCTTGGAGGGGCAAGGATTTTCAGCTGTTTAGATCTAAATCAGGGATTCTACCAGGTAGAGTTAGAGAAGGACAGTCGGGAAAAATCTGCCATAGTTACACCATCAGGCAGGCTTTTACAATGGACTTCAATGCCCATGGGAGTGTTGAAGTCCGGGGACATTTGTAAAACTCGTTGAAAAAGTTTTTCATGGATTGCAGTTGGAGATCCTACTGTTATACATTGATGACATCATAGTGTACGGATCTTCTGTTCAGGAGGAATTGGAAAGATTAAAGATAGTGTTTGATAGGTTGAGAAAAGCTGGTTTGAAATTAAAGGCCAAAAAGTGCATCCTCTTTGCTGTGAAGGTTGACTTCTTGGGCCACACAATTTCCGATCACAGGAGTATCAACAGATCAAAAGAAAAAAACATCAACCAAGAGATGGCCTGTGCCTAGCAATGTGTCTGAAGTGCGCTGTTTCTTTGGGCTGGCGTCATATTACTGGCATTTCATCAGAAATTTTGCAAGCATTGCAAAGCCTTTTAACGAGCTTACTCGGAAACATGCAGTATTTGTTTGGACTCCTGAATGTCAGGCTGCGTTTGACGAAATAAAGGAATTACTAACATCAGCCCCGGTGCTAGCCTTTCAATAAGAAGGGGGACAGTTTATTTTAGACACAGATGCGAGTGCAATCGGTATTGGGGCCGTGTTATCCCAAGAAATTGAAGGGGTGGAACAACCCATCGCCTACGCTAGTCGTGTTCTAAATAAAGCAGAGAAAAATTACTGTGTGACCAGAAAAGAACTTTTGGCTGTTGTAAATTACGTATTTCAAACATTATCTCATTGGCAGATCATTCACAATTAGAACTGACCATGCTTCACTGGTCTGGTTGCTGAGATTTAAGAATCCTGAAGGACAGTTGGCAAGACGGCTTGAGGTTTTGGGTCAATATAAATTCAAGGTTGTTCATAGACCAGGTAATAAACACCAAAACGCCGATGCGTTGAGGTGCATCTCGGTCATTCAATGCAAACAGTGTGGAAGGGAACACCATAGAGTGAATCAGGCAAGCAGTGATGATAAAGTAGGAAGTGAAATAGCAAAAGGCTTGTGTAGACCAACAAATCATAAGTCAATCATGAAAGAATTTCCGTCTGATGATAATCATGAGAGTGATGATGCCTCAAAGGTGGTGGAAAAAGAAATTCCGGATGAAATGGCTAACCGGTGTCTTTCCATGGGGGGACGCCCTCAATTTGGGAAAGGAAAGGTGCACCAGAAATCCACAAAACATCAAGCTGTTGGTGATAGACAGCAGGAGGCCGAGTTCAGTTTAAACAGTGATACAGTGATAAACCATGAACCTCTCTGGTCTCGAGAAGACTTGAGAAAATGTCAATTGGAAGATCTCAGTATAGGACCAATATTTCGATTGGTTAAAGGAGGTCATCCGCGACCCTCATAGGAAGACATTTCTCATAAGTCGCCCGCGCTGAAAAGTTACTGGTCTCAGTGCGACCAGCTCAGAGTTCATGACGGTATTCTGTATAAATTGTGGGAGGCTGATGATTGAAAGTTAGTTCCCTGGCTAGTTGTATTACCCAAGGTTTATATTGGGTTGGTATTGAAAGCCTTCCATGAAAGTCGTTTCGGTGGACATGGCGGTATAGGACGCACTCTTGCCAAGGTTCGACTCAAATACTATTGGTACGGGATGTCAGTAGACGTCCGTGCACATGTTTGGGTATGTGACACCTGTGCAAAAGCTAAGTCAGCGACAGGACAAAAATGTGCCCCACTCAAAACATACGTAGTAGGTGTCCCGATGGAGAGAATCGCTATCGATGTAGATGGGCCTTTCCATATATCTGATAAGAGAAATACCAAGATTTTAGTAGTAGGTGATTATTTCTCAAAGTGGATGGAGGCCTACCCCATACCTAATCAGGAAGCAATTACTGTCGCAAAAGCAATATTAGACAATTTTCTCAGTAGATTTGGCATGCCTTTGGAATGCCATAGTGACCTCGGCCAGAACTTTGTTTCTAACGTTTTTAAGGAGGTGTGTGAACTGTTAGGGGTACACAAAACCTACACAACCCCTCGTCATCTGTAAAGTGACGGCCAAGTGGAACGTTTTAATCGTACCTTGGTCCAATACATTAAATCCTATATGGACCAACAAAAACATCAAACTGACTGGGATGAGCACCTAAGTCTAGCAACATTTGCATATCGCAGTAGCGTCCATCCTGCTACTGGCGAAACTCCTAATATGCTAATGTTTGGCAGGGAATTGTATTACCAATTGGATATGGCGATTACGCCTCTGAAACTACATGACAATGATCAAGGAACTGACTACATTTCTAACTTGAGAGAGAGAATAGAAATAGCCCATGAGCATGCATGGTCACAGCTTACAAGTACAGCCAGGAGACAGAAAAAGATGTATGACCGTTTTGCGACAAAAAGCTGCCACAATGTAGGGGACTTTGTTTGGCTGAAAGATGAAAGAAGGAAAAAGGGGTATTCACCTAAACTGCTATTGGCTTATGAAGGACCATATTTGGTAAAAGGCAAAGTGTCTGACTTGGTGTATAGAATTCAGTACGGCCCTAAAAGTAATCCGAAAATTGTCCACTACGAGAAACTAAAGCGTTATAAGGGAGAGCCTTTGAAGGGTTGGTTAGATAAGGTTAAGATTCTACCTATCGATGAACGTGTGCAAGTTGGTAAACCCTCTGACCGTGATCGAGCAAAATCCGATCTGGGTATCAAAATTATCACCCCATCCTTTTATGCTGATAACACTGTTACTGAGAATAATGATGCTGTAGGGATGAGAGGTCAGTCTGATATATCTACTGAATCTAATTTGAAACCAGATGTTCCCCTTGATATCAGTTCAGAACCAGAAATGACAGATGTCGACAATGACAGAAGCAAAGGCCAAATTAAATGTAGTGATGATTCAGTCTGTGTAAAGGAAAATAAGGGAGATGCTAACATTTTAGAAGTAGAACAATGTGACAATGGGGATACAAGGATTGCTGAAGGTTTCACCGAGAAAAACATAATTAAAGATCAACCTAACAGATATCCTACAAGAGCTAGGAAGCATATCAACCATTATGGCTTTGGAAGACTGTCAAAGGCCGTGAGTCAAGTTTGGAAAGAATTGACAAGTTGAGTCGATCAAGAAATGAGAACATCTAAAGTACGCACAGGTCCAGTAGGCATAGGATTTGTGATGATTTTTTCCTATAATTATCATAAAAAATAATTATGAATATTAATAAATTATTAATATGAATGTTACAGAATATT
>LD350330.1:11427-26002 GCA_001465055.1 Ptychodera flava | reverse complement strand
GGGTGTCTCGAAACTACCGTAATGGGGTGGTAATGCATGACACACCACTATGAGATAATAAGACCCAGGGATCTTGAAACCTTTTCGCGCATGCTCATGTTATCACAGGTCAAAGTCCAAAGCCAGCTATCACCATGTGTCGATGCGCCGATGATAGGGGCAGCGTAGGTTTTGAAAGACGAGATATGACAGTATTTCCCCGGAATTCACAATCTTGACCGAAAATCAGGCTTCAAAAATAACAAAATCGTTCGTAAATGGCCGATCGGGCATTCATTTTTTTTCGTAAATTTTCATTTTTGTTCGTAATTTACGAAAGTTACGAGCGACAGCGAGAGCACAGAGTATTGGTCTTGATGGGGCAGGGAAATGTGGTCATTAAGAAGTATCACAGGAGTGTATATGTTGAGATCTATGGGCACATAGGTCTATGTCGTTGTTCCCAATTTGAAACACATGAGGCATGTCTAAGTTATGGTTCTAAATCTGGAAAAAAGATCAGACCTCTAGCTGTATTGGCCAGCCAAGAAATACATATGTGCATATTAAATGAGGTACAAGATGTGACATATTAACGTCTAATATCCTATCAAAATTGGAAGGTATAGAACTTGCGGTTACTGAGTAATGAATATATATATGTATAATCAAGGTCAAAGGTCATCGAGGTCACGAGACATTTTGAACAAAAAAATTGTATCGCTAATTAATCCCTACATACCAAAAATCAGACCTCTAGCTCTATTCTCTTGCCAAGAATTAGATATTAACATAATTAATGAGGTAAAGTGAGTGTTGTCATAAGCTCTCCCATCCTACTAAATATAAAGGCCATAGCACTTGTCGTTACTTATTGACATAAACGTATATTATAGGTAAAAGGTCATCGAGGTCACATGACATTTTGTCAAAAAATTTCTATCCTATAGTTATCCCTGTATACCAAAAATCAGACATCCAGCTCTATTGGCTTGCTCAGAATTAGATATGTGCATAATTAATGAGGTATAGTATGTGGCGTCATAAGGTCTCCCATCATACCAAATATGAAGGGTGTACCCCTTGTGGTTACTGAGTTATGGACAAATATGTACATTTCAGGTCAAAGGTCATTGAGGTCAAGTGATATTTTGTCAAAAAATTTCTATAATATAGTTATCCCTATATACCAAAAATCAGACATCCAGCTATATTGGCTTGCTCAGAATTAGATGTGTGCATAATTAATGAGGTACAGTATATGGCGTCATAAGGTCTCCCATCATACCAAATATGAAGGGTGTACCACTTGTGGTTACTGAGTTATGGACAAATATGTATATTTGAGGTCAAAGGTCACCGAGGTCACGTGAAATTTTGTCAAAATATCTGAGATATCTGCGTGAACGGATAGACGAATGGATGGATGAACGGACGGACATGACCCAATCTATAAGCCCCCTGGACTTCATCCGTGGGGACTCAAAACTGTTTCACTGCATCCTTTTTGCAATATGAATACGATGAGAAACTAAATTTTTATTTTTCTTGGCCTTATACATGGGAGTCTATGGAGAACTGACTTATACATGGGAGCCTATGTAGAACTGCCTTATACATGGGAGTCTATGAAGAACTGCCTTATACATGGGAGTCTATGGAGGTGTAAACTAAAAAGTCCTCTAACACAGCCAAATTTGATCGCATTGTGAAACAAACCGACGTGCATCTGTATGGGGTAGGATACTATCCTTGTGCAAAGTTTGAAAGAAATTGACCAGGGCTTGTCTGAGATATCTGCGTGAACGGATGGACGCACGGACTTGACCCAATCTATAAGTCCCCTGGACTTCGTCCGTGGGGACTAAAAAGACAGTCTAAATAAAAACATTGCAAGCATATCTGGGACATGGAAAATTTTGGTTTCAGTTGGCAAAAATAAAAGTACAGGTGGTTCAAGTAATATAAAATTATGTGAACATAAAGTTTGTGCAAAATGTCCTGATTTTTTTCTAAAACTATCATTTCACAGCCAGCATTTTTAGCTGACAGTCGGTTGTTTTTGCGAGCTGCCAATTATTTTCTACATCTCTGATCATCAATTGCAAAGAATGCTAAACTGCTTCAGCTTTTGATAACAAAGGGATAGATGATGCACTTAGCAATATTGCGTCGGCTGATCACTTGGCTATGTACGGATATTCCTAGCAGTTTCCCTGTGTACAGTATATAGGGACTGCATTGTTCCAGATTTTAGTGCATCTGCTATAAAGGTGCGCAAAATACTCACAATGACACAAAATAACTAGAAAATTCAGTTCATGGGCAGAGAGTCTTGAAAATTATATTGCCTGCCATCTGGACATTGTAGCTCTATGTAATTACGGTCAATACCAAGGAGTGGAAAATTTTATATTGGGGGTGGGGTTGGGGATGTAGACGATTGATGAGGTAGCATCATTAATTTTTTTTACCTTTTGTAATTAGGGTGGCAGCCCACATTTGTTTTACATTTTCACCACCATAGAACTCATTCTTAATCACAGACCCAATTAATGAACAGGACTATCCTTTCGACAGACTTGTAACCAAAGTACCCATTGAACAAGTGGGCACTGTGTCATCAACAATGCCTTGTTCTAAAATGGCATGTGTTGAAAGACTGACACTCAAAATAAATGATTAAAAATATGATTAGCAAAATTAAAATGCCTCTTACTCAAAATGTAAGAACTGCACTACCAAACAAAATAGCTGTTTTATCATTACCTACATTTACGTGCCTGTGTAAAGCTATGGGAGAAAGCGCCCTCAGATCCGTGTATTTTTTTTTACGTATCACGCCCCGGCCAGTGCCCAAATATGGGCAATCGCATACATTTCTGAACTATCTGGATTCTGGTTACTATGTGCGTTGCTATCTGCAAACATTCCATTCGTACACGAAGCCAGCGCGAGATTAGGAAAACGTCTGCTCGCTCAGAACGCAGTTGCGGGTGGCGACAGTGGAGCCGCGCTGGATTCTGGTTACTATGTGCGTTGCTATCCGCAAACGTTCCATTCGTACACGAAGCCAGCGCGAGATTAGGAAAACGTCTGCTCGCTCAGAACGTAGTTGCGGATGGCGACAGTGGAGCCGCGCAGGTGACATCGGCTTTTATTTCTAATTTCTACTGAAATCCTGTGAATTCTATAAAGTGCGTGCCTGTTCAGTATAAATTACCAGAAACTGACATCACGCTTTTGTCCTTCTTACACCTCGATTTCAGCCTTGATCTCTGTTGGTCATGTACAGTACGGATGATGCTTTGCGTGTTCTAGAATTCTGCAGTTAAACAAATGACGTCATTATGTATGTCAATCTGCGATGGGAAGCGGCCATCGTATTTATGAAAAACTGACACAAATGGTGATGAATATTTGATATCGCGCGCATTTTTATCTCCTAAACAATGTTGAATATTATGTAAACTACATATTTATCATTCCATAAGGTATATGATAAAACCTTTACGGCCCCAATACGGCTTTTGAGGCCCTTGGTCGTACGGCGTATGGGGCCCGAGCGTTTCCGCCGTACGACCTTGGGCCGCAAAAGCCGTATCAGGCCCGTAAAGATTATTGTTATATAACATTTAAAGGACATAACGTGAAACTTTCAGAAAATTTGACTCAGCCAGAGTGGAGTTAAATTCTTTGAAAATCTTGAAATTCGGAGAAAAGAGAAGCCAGGACATTAGGTGATTTTCATACATTTGCATATATAAACACTATTTCATCAAGCAACTTACCACTGCTTGACTAGCTAACAGGTGAACGCAACCAATACTTTAATCTTGAGTCAACAAATTAATTAAAATTGAATAAATATTTGCAAAACAGTAATTTTGAGCAAAACATGCTTTGTTGGGTGCAGTGCCCCTTATAATAAGACAACTGTTCATCGTAAATTGCCATGTTAATACAGAAGACAGTCTCTTTCTTCATGGCAAGGGTAGGTTATATAAATTGTCTGCCTGAAAAGTAAAATTTGTAGCAAGCTTCAAACAAACCTGACTAAAGTCACTTTAAGCAACCTGCACACCAAATTTCAAATAAATCTAGCTTATAGATGGCTTTCTTGACCTTATTTGCATATTTTTGAGATTACCATGTTCATGTCAACAAATTCAGATTTGCAGCCCTGGGTGCAGCTCAAATTATTATGAAAATATTCATAGTTGTATTTTTGGGGCAATTCTAAAACCCCTTGTCCCATTGCCATGAAACTTCCCTTGGTATGCATGATCCTAGGGCTGACCTCTGTCAGATTTGTCCAAATTTTGATGAAATTTTCATATTATATTTTATATTTTTCAGGCAATTTTGTGCATTGGTGGTCAAAAAAATCATTTTCTCTATACTAACTATTCTCATTGCTTTGAAACTCGGTATGCATGTACCCATAGGCAACCTTAGTTGAGAGTCTCCAAATTGTGGTGAAATTTTCATATCTGTATTTTGGGGGCAATTTTTCCAATTTTTGGTCAAAAAATCATTTTCTCTGAAATAGCTTGTCCAATTCCTTTGAAACTTGATATGCATGTTCCCAGTGGTAAGCATAGTCCAAAAAATTCAGCAAAAATACACAATTCAAGATATCTTCACGATATACATAAAACTGTATAAGGTCTCTCTACGGTACTTGCATACTAATTTTCAAAACAATCAAACCAGCGGTTCTTGAGTTATCCATTTTTGACCATTTTCACATTTTTAAAGCTCACTTGCATAATTTGGGCAATGCAAACTTCATTTGAGCAAAGTCTCATTTATGGCCCAGGATGCATCCGCATACCAAATACCAAGCTAAAACATGAAGCGATTCGCATGTTTTGGATGTTGATGGACATACTGTACGTACGTACATACATACACACATACATACAGATACCACCGACTTCAGCTTATACAATAACCTCAAATTGGTATACCAAATGTGAGCTAAAGATACAAATTAGCAATCAAATGACATGATACTACTTAATGTCTTCGCACAGTATTACAATACTAAAAGATCAACGATTGTACCAAGTTTCATCAAATTTGATGCTGCATTTCTGGACATAGGCTACAAAATTTGAAAGTTCATTAAATATGCAAATTAGCTATTAATTCCAATGACACTGGTAAATGATTTCATTCAAATGTTAAAGCAATGTGAGTTAACATCTGTACCAAGTTTCATGAAATTTGATGGACTATTTCTTGACATCGGCCTAATTACGAAATTAATTAAATATGCAAATTAGCAGCTTATTGACAATATACTACTTCATATCTTTGTATGCTGTAACACTACTGGAAGATCAACATCTGTACCACGTTTCATCAAATTTGAAGCAGCATTTCTAGACATCACACTAATTATGAAAGTTCATCAAATATGCAAATTAACAATTAAGTGACATGATACTACCTTATGTCTTAATACATTATTACAGTACTAACAGATCAACATCTGTACCACGTTTCATCAAATTTGATGCAGTATGTCTGGAGATAGCTGACTAATTGAGAAAGTTCATTAAATATGCAAATTAGCAATTAATTCCCATGATACTGCTAATCATCTTTGTACACTATTATGAGACTGTGTGCTAAAGATCTGTACCAAGTTTCATCAAATTTGCTGCAGTATTTCTAGACATACCATCCTAATTACAAAAAATTCATCGAGTACGCAACAATTAATTGATGCAATACTGACATATCTCATTGTGTGCTATCAGAGCTACGTGTGACGAAAATCTTAAGTTTTATTAAATTTAGTGCAGTCATTCTATGTCAATGACAAAGTCCCCCCTTTTATAATAAAATGGCTGTCACAAGGCCATATTGGATTGGATCACTAAGCAAATCGAAGTGCGTATGTATGTCATGAAGGGTAATCCTTGCACCAAGTTTGAATGAAATCGCTCTAGGCATCTCTGAGATATCTGCATGAATGGATTGATGGACGGATGCATGCACGCACAGACGCATGCACAAACATGGTCAAACCTGTAAGTCCCCCAGACGATGTCCGTGGGAACTAATAAGGATAGAGAATGTAAAATAAAATACTTGCTTTTTTTCTACATATACTCTTGTTTTCATGTGAACTATTATATTTCAGGAAATAGAATCATGTTTTTGAGTTAAATTAATTCTTATCATTAATACGAAAATTGAGATTTTTTCCCCCAAATATACACCCCTTTGAGTAAACTATTGCTACCATAGCAAACTTTAGATTCTCTGCCTTTTGAAAAGATATAGTATGAGGGGGTTTCCTTGTCATCTTAGATGAGAAATATTCCTTTGAAAAAACAGTGTTAGCAACATGCAGCTCCACCTAAAGTCAGTGTGTTGCCATGCACATTGGCTGACTGGTAAAAGTGTCATCTAACTTGATTGAAAATTGAAACTGAAAGTCAACTTTAACTCTTACCATGTCTTGTGTTTCTTCAAAGATGGTTGTACCTTCTGCATTCTTGACTTTGTCATTTGGAAAGTCTGTATGTTCTACCACATGATCATCTATTAAATTCTTGCTGTATAATGTTGTCAAAGAACACAAAAAATTCTACATGAGCATTCAGGCTACCAAAGATGTAGACAAAAATTGTGACCATTATGGAACATACTGAATCCATCTAAATTTGAAC
Organism: Ptychodera flava; assembly: GCA_001465055.1. Taxonomy (NCBI): domain Eukaryota; kingdom Metazoa; phylum Hemichordata; class Enteropneusta; family Ptychoderidae; genus Ptychodera; species Ptychodera flava. Next base: position 19,334 of record LD350330.1, on the reverse strand, counting down.
TACTGATAATACCATGATAGGGCTGGGCCTATAAGGTTGTCCATGGTAAGATTGGAAAATTTAAATTGAAAGTAACAGTTCATTGTTCACACTAGATGGATTTTTTGATACAGAAATTTATTTAAAATACTCTGCTTCATCACAGGTGTTGATGGTCTAACTAGTTCCGCAAACAACAACTTGCTTTGCCTGACTACCCAGCATACTTTGTATGTCATGATGGCTGCTATCGAACAATGTCATGATGAAAATTGACAAAGACTTTGCAAACTGATCTTCATAGCAATCTCAGTGATTTTTTTAGCTCACATTAGGGATATGTATATACACTGTGTACCAAAGAGAGCTTATGTGGTAGGTCAGCGGCGCCTATATGACTGAACTTATGTATGTTAATATATGCGGATGTATGTCCGTCCACATCAAAAACTCCTAAACAGCAGCACCTACCATCTTAGTATTTGGTGTACAGGTGCACCCAGGGGTGGAGATGTAAATTTGTTCAAATGAACATGTCAGTGTCAAAAATATGCAAATGATGAAAAAAAAGGGAAAATCCTACAAATTGCAAAAACTCTGTAACCACAGGCCCGATTTGGTTGAAACTTGGTATGCAGGTTCCGGTGACTTAAGATACATTTGTTCGAATTGTGGTGAAATTTTGATAGTTGTGTTGTGACACATAGTAGATGGATAGTTGTGACAGATAGTTGTGACACATGGATTTTGATAGTTGTGTTTTGGAGCAATTTTTCATGTTTATGGTAAAAAATCTTCTCTTCTGAAAGCCCTCGCCCCATTGCCTTGAAATTTAGTATGCACAATCCTAGAGTTGGCCCCTGTTTGATTTGTTCAAACTGTGGTGAAATTTCCATATTTGTATTTTTGGGGCAATTTTTCCCATTTTGGTCAAACAATCATTTTGTCACAAAATATTTGTTGGGCCGCTATGAAACCTAATACTCTTGATCCTAGGGTTGTGTTTTGTCAGACATCTAACAATTGAGGTGAAATTTTTGTATTTGTGTTTTGGGGCAATATTTTGCATTTTTGGTCAAAATATCATTTTCTCTGAATTAACAATTTGATTGCATTGAAACTCTGTATGCATGCACCTAGAGGCATATTTAGCTAAGTGTCTTCAAATTGTGGTGAAATTTTCATAATTGTATTTTTGGGGCATTTTCCCCGTTTTTGGTCAAAAAATAATTTGGGCTCTGAAATTGCTTGTCCGATTGCTAAGAAACTTGGTATGCATGTTCTCAGGGGTAAACTTAGTAGTTAATATACTCACTCTGGCCTGCCACATCGCAATGTGAGCCCAGTGTCATTGATGGTATTTTTCCTGAACAAACTATGACATACCTGCATCTATGCAGATGTAAACGCCTGATCCAGCTGGATTAGGGGGTAAGCTCCCTTTCTTTAGAGATGACATTTTTGTTTTGTGTGTGTATATATCAATGTCATCCTGTACACATGTGTACAGTACTTGTGAATGATCAAAAATGGGTTGTTAATTACTAGATCTGCACTACAACAGAATCTCATAGATACAACACATGGATATTTTCAAGCCACTTTTTTTGTAACATATATGGTGTGTCAGCTGTTATAGTTAAATATTAACAAACTTCTACATTTAAAGTGGCTCATATTTACTATTCAAAATGTCATCTTTGGACATATGATAATTACTAGGTGATTCAATAAATAGTGTCAATGACACTTTGTTCACATTCAGTAAGATGTGGCAGGCCAGAGTGATTGTATGTCAGATGTTTAATAGCTTCTATTGGCCTTAGCTTGCAATGTTCATAATGTCAAGTACACTTGAGCACATTTTGATGCATGTATCGGATGTTGTGTAATTTATATTTTTACCGGCAATGCAGTTCAGAGCAAAGCAACAGAAGCTGTTCCATACCTGTGGGTGAAGGGACTGTGGTTAAAGCAAATGGGCCCTCTATCAATACTCTGCGTACATCAACATCTCAAACTCTCACTGTACAGGGGAACATGGTGTGCAAAGTGCTTTTTCTAAGAAGTCTCTTAAAACCATTATTTTTCGTCTGTTGACTTGGATAATTTTTACCTGCATGTTTTATAGTTTATTTATTTTTTATCATTTTTAGTGAAATTTTTTAAATTATTTTCTTTACTGTTTTCAGGTGGGATCCTTTAGTCTAGATTTTAGCTTGCTTGATATTAACGATTGTTTTTAATTACACTCTTTCCTCTGTGAGTTATTTTGTATTACTTCCAGTAATTTTCTGTAATGTACACACCACTGAGACAAGGTGTGTAGTGGTCTTTAAACAATAAATTATTAAATTATTATTATTATTAAGGGATGATTTTGTATAAATTGGAGAGATTCATGCAATTGTGCTTTCTGGAGAAAACACTGGATTACTACATGGCTTGGCCAATTCCATTCAAACTTAGCACAAGGACATTCTACTATGACTTTAATACACAAATCAATTTTGCCACACAAACTAAAATGATAGTACCATACACAAACATTACTATTAAAATCGAAATGAGCGTTAATGACTCAAAAAAACACTTCATTCAGTAGGGAGTATGTCATCAGAAATGACCAGCTTTTGTAATGCACAACTTACAATGTCACCGTCAGCTGTACAAACCACTTCAATCGGCATGCTCCACAGCATATATCACATGTCACTCGACCGGATCCAGAACACCTTGAACATCTGAGAAAAGTAAGAGAGACAATCAAAATTCACTGTAAATACCTATGAACATGACTGATATTACTAATTGTGCGTATTTTATGTGCTGGAATAATAAATGTTGTGTATGTAAATTTCCCATTGTCTTGTAAACCAACTAAGGGCAGCAATTTAATGTAGTGTATAATTTGGGTAAGTGGTTTGCTGACCAAGTGAACAACTGAAGAAAGCTTTCGATAGAACGCCGATGTAATATTACAGGGGATTATGTACTTATACAATCTTTATCCCTATGGGATGAAAACCTGGACCCCGCTTCTGTGTGACTGGCTTTCTGTACTGTCCTGTGATCTCTCTATGCTCGTTTGGCAATAAAATCCAATACGGCCACCAAACAGCCACTCTCTTACAGTTTATCATGTTCTAATCTATTGTTCACCAATGCATTTCTATTGAAGATGGTCGTGGGACAATACACACTGATTTCCATTTTGTGTGTCCCTTTGTTTCGATGCAATCCAATATGCATATGGCTACTAGGTTTTCCTTATGCAAAAATGATTATCAATGCAAGTTACTGAATCATTGTGAAATGAATATTAAGAATCTTCTAACCTACCTTTACATTAGGCTTTTGTATGTTAGTTCACCTAATTTGCTTGTGAAAGATTAAATTTCTAAAATTATTACAGCAAAAAAACGAAAATTCAACAAACCTTCTTTTACCAGACCCATGGCATGAGGAACAGCTCCTTGTATGAGTTCTATTGTTGGAACGATATGTCTTGCGACCTCTACCGCCACAGCTGGAACATTTCACCTAAATGAAAAAGGAAGAACCTAGTTTTAAATCCTTCATGTAAGCATACAGCAACTGCTCACTTCTGGAGAGATGTTCCATGTCAAAAGGCAACATTCATCATTAAATGTTTGCATCTGCAGTCTACTATGAACTGAAGGTGCTTGTACATTCATCAAGTTTTCCAAGTATTTGATGCAAGTCAAGCCATTCGGTATCAGCACCAGAACTAGAACAGAAACATGCTGGTAAACAAGTAGTCTGATCATTGCAAAGACATCATTCTTTCTATTTTCTAGATGAGGAGATGAATTTTGATAATATCATAGTATGTCAAAACCATCTTTAAGTCTGATTAATTTTGACACATGATTTAACAGATCGCCAACTTTGTATGTTTTGCCTTCTGTTTTGTATTGTCTCAGTGCAAGATGTATTTTATAATTTAATTTGTTTTAACTGTAACTTCTCCAGTTACAGTTTATGAAACACAATAGGCACTGTTTTAGCAAATCATGTATCAACATAACGTGCATTTCCCATTCACAGATATCACTGTAGTATACATTTAATTGTCCTTTTTAGTCGATAACTCTACGCTGTTCAAAGAAAATTGTAGGATATTTGAAATACTTAGTGTCTGCATCAGGAATTATTATTTAAACTGAGGATGTTGATCCTCTCCAGGTGAAGGTTAGAACCTGATTATGATAATAACTGTCATCAAGCGAAAGATCCATGTCAGCGGTCGCACCTTCTTTAGGATCACAATCAGAGTATGATTCTGATGCAGAATGAACAGGTTTTTGTCATTTGATAAGTGGTTTCAGAGAAGAATTTATGACCCAAAAGTGGAAAAATTGCTCCAAGAATACAAGCATGTTAATATTGGCACCATTTTAACAAAATCTCATGATGGGTCATGTCCTTCATAATATTGTGGTTTAATCAACAGGAAAATTTAAGGTACTCTTCCCCTTGAAGCCCAACTTTTACTCTAAAACAAATGTGGATGTTACAGTGCTGATGTTATTGAAATTAACTTCTTTTTGTGAAAACTGTGCATTGAACTGAAGTGATCGGTGTAGCTAATAAAACTTGCTTATGTCTAAAAAAATATTTGATCATTTTCACCACATCAGCAAAGTGTGGCTATAGCAAAAAAAACCATAGCACCAACACTGTAATCTCTGACAATCTCAAATTTGATTGGAGCAAATTTTCATTTTCCTATAGTCCACAGTTTGCCACAATGATTAGCAGAAAATATCTTGGGGAAATGCAGTTTGAAAAAAAACAAAAATGTATAATGAAACAAACTGGTTGTAAGAACTTAGGGACCATAGAAATAATCCAGTATATGTTTTGGATTGGTCACGAGTACTATCAACATGACAAAACTCATGGTCCGAGAGGTAAATGGTCAGTCTCAGACTGCATGCTGTATGTCTCTGTGTGTTTCTTACTTGAGCAAATTACTCCAGCTTTCTTGACTTGTTGTTTGGCTTGAAACTATTTAGATACTTACAATTGGCTCAACCTACCAATAGGCCAACTTGAGACACAATACTTCCCTTAGAGTGAATATTTGTGTATAAGGTTATATTCGTCAGTTTCCTCTAATCAATTAATCATATGACTGTAGAAAATTGACTAATGTAACCTTACAATTTATTGTACAAATCATAGATAAATGCTCAAGAGAAAAGCTTACCTTTCCAGAACCTCTGCATTTACTACAGGTGATCTTCCCAGTGCCACTACATCTGTGACAAGTTTTCACCACAGCTGTGTGTGGAACTTCAATAAGACAGACCTCCTCATAAAATAACGCTTGTGGTCGACAGTGAATTTCCCAAGGACCTGGTGGTGTGCCATTTTCCGGACCATCAACTTCTCCACCTGGTATGGAAAGTTTGTTTAATTTTGGAAGAGAGTTGATGAAAGCACAGCTGATCTCACTGATAGTAAATCTAGTCTCAATGGAACATAATGGCACTCTTCCTTTTCTCATGCTGGGCATACAAATGAATCACTGTCTGCATAATATCAGCAATATAGTAAATAACATACTGGTACATTTGCTAGGGTGTAGAGTAATTTTACATAGTTTTATATGTAAGATCTATTCTTTCTAAATACATGTTATGTACATGTATGGTATGCTTATGCTACTTTCATATTTTAATTTATAGATTTTTACATTTTTTTCTTGTGTTTCTTTTGTATGTATATTTGTTTTCTTCCATTCTGTAACCCTTTTTAAATGTCCCAGAATTATTGTGTGTTAATAAAGTATTATCTTATCAATATCTCCACTATAAATTTTCATGAGAAAACATTGAGGATTTACATTTTCAAAGGAATTTGTTTCTGATATATAATTCCACAAATTATCAATCACTGATGCAAAGAGATACATAACAGTTGAAAATGATATGAAATTCAAAACAATGTACCAAAAAGACCCTGATTGTATTTGCTGTGCACATGTTGTAACAGTGTTATTGGTAATTACTTACCTCTGTACGGTTTAAATGCATGCTTTGTGGAGCGGTCCTCAGTAAAAGTGACCAATTTGTACTGGTATACGATAGAAATAAAATAAATTATATGGAGCAGAGGCATTCACAAGATATATGAGTATTTACAGTATTTTGCCCAGGATTTGAAAAGGTGGGACACAGTGACCAATGATGGTTAAAAAAGGGGCACACTGAGTTAAAATTAGGGGTCACTGAATGAGCAAAGCACATGAAGCAAAGTAAAGTTACCACAGTGGAAAGGCATTGGAGGGCTGTTTTCCATTGAAAATTTGATATCATGAATACATTCATTTTAAAATTAAGATTGTGGGACCACTCCTATAATGGTTTGTGACAAATTGGTGGTTTTTACCGGTACACAGTCCCCTGTACATCACCATCACAATGATACAGATAGTTCTGTATTGAATAATGTTGAAAAATGATCTTTGTCTGAAAGATTTATTGGGAGGGGGGAGAGAATCACAAGACATTTAACAGGGTTGGCGCTAGGCTTTGTAGTTTGTACGCGCATTGCACGCAATGGTTACATTCTTTCATGTGCAGATCCACTTTCTTTGAGTGCAATAAAACACACTGAACTGCCTCTACCCAAGCGTAACTGGAATCGCCATTTCTTTCTGACCTTCACCACATACCCAATGATATATACGCATCAGCATGCAATGCTAAATAGTGAAACTGTCAATTCATTCAACAACTTTTTTTTTCTGAATTTTCTCAATTTAAAGCTGAAGGGAACAGGAAACACAAGGAAAAAACCACAAGAAGTGTGTTAATAAAACAATGTGCAACAGCTCACGTCTCCAACCAGTCTACGTTGTCTTTTTTTGATACCTACCAGTAAATCAAAATGTTTGCTCTTTGTCATGCACACAACCAATGCAATGAAGTTCAAACGGAAACACAGCTGCTTAGAAATAGATTGCAGCAAAAACAAAGGTTCAGCTGTAACAAGACAAAGTCATTTTACATCATTAATTGGATTTGGAAGAGCACTTATCTAATATACTTTTTCAATTCTCGAAGTATGACTGTGAGACGTATCCTGCAGCAGAAGAAACATGATCGCTATTTTTAACGCCTTTGTTTTTGGGGAAAGGAAAATTTCCGTAGCTCTATGAAAGTCAAATATTGCCATGTCTGGTCCTTCAATGGATACCAGCATCAGTGTTTGTAGCTGGATTTCACCAAGACAACTTCAGAACTTTGACTGGATAAGGCTTTGGCAGGAAAATCCACATTCACACTCAACACTGGTCAATGGAATGCATATCAACTAATTGCTAACATCATGCACGCATCCACACTTACAACAAGTGACAAACTTTGCAATATTTTAGGCAACTTTTTTACAGACTGACCTACCCATGTCCTGTTGCAATATTGTTACTTTTACCTCAGAATCAGGGGAGCAAGCAAAGTAATACTACAGATATCGTTGCCTAGCTACTGTCAATGTCTATTTATAGCTGGCAACTGTCACAATGGTGTGTGGGTTTATTCTAATCTATCAAACACAATAGGGGTGCAGTGCTCGCAACAACTTGTACTTTTTTGCGTGCAATCACCAGTCTGAAAAAGTGAAAACGTAAACAATTTGCGCTAACTTAAGCCCTGATTTAAATATTGGAACTAACTTCACACATGGACACTGGATCTGGCTCCATTGTCTACCGGTATGCTTTACATACTGGTATATAGGATATACTGGTATGTGAATTAGCCAGAAACTCAGTTGGAATAAATGGTATGTGCCACACAGACTTTTTTAGAATATCAGAGCAAACCTATTTTTCACACTTTCTTTAAAAATAACTCACTCTCTCTCTCTCTCTCTCTCTCTCTCTCTCTCTCTCT
>LD350329.1:29911-43807 GCA_001465055.1 Ptychodera flava | reverse complement strand
CCCCATCAAAAAAAAAACCAACCCCAAAAAAACCTCTAATATCCAACTCAAAAACAATGTCATTATGCAAGCCTTGAAGTCCTTGATGTCCCTCCTGTATGTCCTTGCAAGTGTCAGAACAGGTTCAGTTGTGACCAGGAGTCTGAAATCCTGACGAAAATTTAATAAGTATTAACATTCAGCAAAACTGTAAAATTCAAAGTACAGACTATGACAAGGAGCACATAACCAGTTCTTGTTTTCTTCATAAAGTGCAAAACAAAAGATGGGATAAAACAAACCTGCGAGATATGTTGCTTGCCATTCCCACAATGAAGATGTGCACATTCTATCTTCACAAGAGAGTTGGCTTCAGGCAATATCAGATACCTGATTACACATACATAGTAACTAGAGGTGAAACTTGTTCTAATGTTCTCTATTGCAATATGATAGGAGCCTACTCATTTTTGTGCTTCAAATGAATATGCAATCAATGTGATCATTGACCCCAGAGCCAGCTGCAGGTTGTATGATGTGACAAATGAGTAATTACATTCTCCAAAAAAATTGTAGCGATTGAGATGTGGTGCTTCTGGAGGGTTTTCACTACTGCACAATGATGATTTCATTGATTTTGTTGGAATGTTACAATTTGCATTTGATTTAATATTATGGGGCAAGTCTTATTGAAAAACTTCAGACCCACACATTCAAGTACACAACAAATTTCATGAGAAGTGATTATGTGAAGAGCCCACGTTCATGACCCCTGAATGACCTTGCATCCAGGTATTTTTGTTGGTACAACTGAGAAAATTCATATTTATTCTCAGAATTGCAGATGACTTTTAGTATGCAAACTGAATGGGGTGGTAGACTGTTACAGGGTTTGAACTAAAACTGGCAAACTCATACAAACAATGCCATGATATAAGGTTCACACAGGGGTCATAAAAATGGCCTAGTCATTCTACTGCTAAGCTAATACGTAAACAGACTGACTGCTAGTGGTGATAAACATCAGGTTGCATATTTACAACACACTGTTGTGCCTCTGTTAGCAGTTAGTACATATACACCATTTTGGATGTTGATCAGAGGGGGTTGGATGAAAGCCCTTTGACTGTGTTACTCGATTCAGAAGACTATACACCAAAGTAGGATGATTATCTGCCATCTCGACAATTTCTCGCAGCCTTCCAGCCTCACAGATAGTTTGCTGGAAGAAATGAAAGAACAATGCATTTTCATGAACTTTCATTTTGGGTGTGTGTAAATGTTTGTTTGGTAGCATTTCTATTACAGTTACAAGTATGTTTTAATTGGATCACTGTTTTGCCCAAGAAAAGATGGCAGACTAATTGCTTGTTTGTATTTGCTGGGTGTAAAATATAGTAGCCCTTTCCACCCTTCCAGAAATAAAGAATTCTGGCCACCCCTATATTTGTAGAATTTAAAATTATGATTTAAAGTTGTAATGGAGTACTTAATTTTTTTTGAGTTTGTTAGGGGAGGTAATTTAACAATTTAATGAAAGTTCTTTATTCTCCCACCTCTCCAGAACAGGTGAATTCAGCCTTTTACTGACCTTCAGAGTGGCACTCCGTTCTTCAACTAGTCGCATTGCCTCTCCTGCCAGTTGGCAACTTTTTGCACTTCTCTGACCTCTTCCCCTTGTTCCTCTTCCGCTTCCTCATCCTCTCGCAGAACTTCCCTGTCCTCACTCTCTCCCTTTACCTCTGCTGCCCCTGCCTCCTTTTGCTCTACGTCTAAAACTGTCATCATCTATACTACTGGTATCTGAAGATGGTCGTGTTATGGATTATGTCTGAAAAAAGTTAAAAACAATTAACCATGACACCAGTGAAGGAGAAACTGAACGTGCCTTTCAAATGTATTATTTGAACTTACTGTCCTGGTACAAAAGACAATAGATCACCTTGTCATAACAAGGGAATCCAATATCAACATTGTTTTCCAACTACCATCTCGATTACAAGTCATGAACTGGGGCATATTGTTCCATGCATTTAAACAAATATCAGAGGCAAGTGAATGATAAAAGGTGACTGTTTTCAATGGTTGTTCTCTCAACAGAAGTAATGCAAATCGAACTCTCCTTTTTATTTTTAAAGTGAACAATGCCAGTGCCTAAAAACAATACCAGTGATTTGATTCGCATGTTATACATCAGCGCTTATTCATTTTCGTTCTAACCCTTGCCATAGGCATCGACCTTGGCCCCCACCCTGCGTCAAAGACGAATCCATCTGAACGCGCGTTCGCGATCTCGATGTGTGTGCAGGTGTTTTCAGACTATCCCTACTGTGCCGACATCACTCAATGAACTTGCAACCAGTTAGCGTCGTCGATCATCGAGAGCAGCAACTAAAGTCGTTTCTCGGCAGTATTATGTGGATCAAATATGTATTTTATGACATTAATAGTCTGGGCAAACACCATCGCTCGAAAGCTATTGAATAGCGTGTGTTTCCACAGAGACCCTGCTCCTGGGTCCACGTGATTACAATGTCACTTCAGTGTGTACAGTACTCACGGGGTTCGGAGCTCTATGTTCGATCATGGATGTTACATCCATGGTTCGACATGTTCAGTAACAAACGACAGAAAGAACACGCTCAAAGAGAATGGTATTCCAACAATTTTACGATTTCGACAATTTAAATGAACCCCCCCCCCAAAAAAAAATGGAAAACACAGGATAGTTGATGCCGGGAGTTGATAATGATACACGGACAATGTTTATGGGTGCCGCTCAGCGGCACGGGAAATCACATCCGCCGCATCCGGCTGGAAAAGCGTTTATTGCCATATACTTCTAAAATCCCGGCCTGTAGAACAAATGTTATACAAAGTCAATACAATGGGTGCACCTGCGCCCGGTCTGTAACATCAAAAAAGACAACGAAAGTATTTATAGGTAAATTACTTACGTCTTTCTCCTTTGTTGGCAAGTGGTCTGTGACCTTACAGGCACGTCTTTCTCCCTCACGCAAAATATCGCACGTCTCGCGTGATCATCGACGTCATCACTCTCTGCGATCTTTACAATGTGACAGCTTGGCCGCATGTAAACAAAGGCCATGGAATTTGAAATCTGGCGCTTGGCGCGGCTGATTTTTTAGCGGCTGTGCGTCGGCGGGGGAGGTAATTTACGATTTATTTTACCAAAATACATCATTTTGCAAGAACTAAACATATTTTATCGACGTTTTAATATGTTTTAATGAACAAAAAATAGGTAAAAATAGGTAAAAGTTACAGCTTATGGGCCTTTAAAGGTGTGCAAGTATACACATCAAAAGACTAGAAAATTAACTTCATGGGCAGAATCTTGTAATTAAAATAGCCTTTTCTTGTCTGGTTAACGAAGAAAATACCCCTGGTCTAAAATATGCATAGGCTACAAGTCACTGTCACTGGGCTACCAACTTCAGAAAACGGTAGCCCAACTGGAAAACCAGGGAAAAATGTTAATTTGAGCCCTTGGCAGTATTAAACATGAAACATATTTCCCCTTGTCTTGGCCTTCTGGGTTTAAAAATGTTTGAAGGTATACAGGGATCATGTTCAAATTTAGCCATTGCTACCATAGAAAGGGGAGATCTAGCTAATCATAGAGTTTATTGGGTCATGCCAGGTCACAAAAAAATAATGCACCACTGCATGGTCATAATTTTACTTTAGTAAAACAATCCGAAATAGTTTGTCTTCATTATTCTTCCTGGAATGAGGCAAAGAAATCAAAATAAATTATTATAAAATGAATATTAATACGTCGTTAATTATAATACATAAAATAAATAAGCACCAGTGAATTATGTTTCAAATACAAAAAACTGTGCGCTACTGTTACTGCCTGTGATAAATAAAGGTACATTGGATAAGGGAAATTGGGTTCATAAAATTAATTTCAGAAACTAGTAGAATTAATTTTAGCACATAAAATTAATTTGAAGGCATAAACATAATTCGATGTTAGTACTATACTATATGACACTTATTTGGGATGACTTCATGAAACAAAATTTTAAAAAAATGAAAAATTATTTCTGGTCTATATAAAATTCATTCTAACACACTAAAATTGATGGAAAACATAATTTTGACCAGAATGGCCTCAATATACGTTATCTTTACTATTCATCGTAGAATGAAGGCAAAGAAATTACAATTATTATTATTATTATAGAACAAATTTCTAAGTTGTTAATTAGAAATCCATAAAATAAATAAAAAACAGTGGATTATGTTATATCATAGACCCTCTCGAGGGTCTTTGGTTTTAAATAAAAAAACTGTGGTTACCAAAATGGTAACCAAGGCAACATAAAAAAAATGTACATGGAGTTCATGCTGTGATAAATACACTTAGGAGAGCATTTGCATAGTAACTGGGATTACATTTAATGGAATTTGGAAAAAAATTGAAATTTTAAAATGCAAATAGGTTACTATGGAACACAGGGCAGTAAAAATTGATATCATATTTTGTCTCTCTAACCCAAAATAACTATTTGGTATAATTTTCTGTTGATTACTGGATTTTTACACTTGATATTTGGTCTTTCTAACACAAAATATCTCTTTGATATTACACATTCTGTTGATTAGGCCAGGAATCGAAAATAAATTGTTCATCGTAATCGCTGCTTCTACTTTGGCATATTTGGAATTTTATTTTTTTTGATCGCAGCAAATTCTTAGTTCCGCGTTACAAATATTTATAGTACTGCCGCTGGTGGCGCCCTGCACTTTCGCTGGTTTTCGCGGGCACGGGATTTCGAACGAGACTTCCGACGTGTTTTGACTGTAATCGATGACCGCCAACACGTTGTTGTGACGTCTGAATTTGGCGAATCACGGCGCAAAGTGGGTCGATTTGGCCAGACATTTCCTCGTTTTGTAAAGGTTAGTTCATGTCACATCATGAGTATTGATTTGATCGCCAACATTCGACGTGATGGCCAACAGTTAGTTCCAAAGACGCTATTCAGTGTTTGTCCTGATATTACGTTCTGCGATTTGTTCAACAAGATCGTGACAGCAGATGGACGGTGCATCCGATTGAATGAAAATTGCATCGAAAGTATAAAAATTTACGGCAATGACAAAACACATGGTTGCGTCGATGTTAAAGTATCATTTGAAGCTTGCTGTTGCTATTGTGGAGTACAAGACAGCCTTCTGAATCATGACTATACAACTTCACTCCGATCACAGTACAGTGTTGTTAGACCATTGTGTAAAATGTGTAGAGACAGTGGCAAAGCGGCCAAAACATGGGGCCGAAGTAAAATGAAAAAACTCAGATGCTAGGTCCCACCAGGACAATATTAAAGGACAATATTGAATTGTTGGATTTCAGTGATTTGCTGTACATTTCAGTTTTATTCTGAGAGAATGTTGAAATACTCAGAATATGTTGTGCAAACACTATGTTATTGTTGGGAAATATTGTATTGAATTCAGTTACCAGTATCAGTTTTTCCTGTCTGAAATATTTCTGGTAAAAAGGGAAACAATAATCTTGCCTTGTCTGCATCTGTGCAAAAATTCCAGAGAACCGTGTTTACCTTCGGCCTAAAAAAAATAAAAAAACCCAAAAAATTCGCTCGCCGCTCCTGGAACTTGGTTAAAAAATCCGATGAACAAGATTTTTTTTTCTCTGGCCTTACTGGATTTTAGGTGGAATCTTTAAAAACTGGTAATTTTTACTCCTGAATGGTTGCCATGGAAAGATCTCACATTAAAATGAGTATGATATTTTTTGGTGTGCTAACCAGAAAACCCTTATGATCAATTTTTTTACATCAATCAATCGTTCTTTAATAGGAATTAGGGGAAAAGTAACATTTTCAATCCCAAAATAGTTACCATGGTAACTCGAAACATTAAAATAAGTCAGGTTTTTGTGTTCTCTGACCCGAACTCTCCCACTAGATAATTTTCATATCAATCAAAGTAACTTTTCATGGGATATTAGAAAAACTGAAATGTTTAACCCCTAAAATGGTTACCATGGAAACATGGGGCAGTGAAATCGATATCATATATGGTCTTCTCGACCCAAAATACTCTAATGGTGAAATTTTCATGGAAATTGAACCTGTTATTATTTGCGTTATTATTCCTGTGTAATACTTATATTTATTATTATTATTATTATTATTATTATTATTATTATTATTATTATTATTATTAAAAATTTGAAGGCCGTCTTTCAGAGATTCCCTGGACTCTCTAACATATGCAACACCTGTCTTACGGAGATCTTGCCATTAAATTAGCCATTCCCAGTCTCTGGCTAGGCCATGTCGTTTGAAGCAAAACTTAATAAATTATCATGAAACTGACCTTGCTGCGTAGGGAATCGGGGGCTGTGAAATATAGATCGATCACCATATCTAACAGGCGATTTAAATTGGCGTAAGACATATGTTTTTGTTCACAATTGTTTCAAGTGCCCGATGCACGGGGCACCGGCTGCAAATTAACTCGTTCACGCTGCAAAGCTTAAGTACATGTACGTTTCGAAAAATTTTATTTCCAACTTTCATTACGCAATGTATGATTTTACAAAGGTTCACGCACTAAAGACACGTTCACGTAGCTTTAACGTATACTGTAACCTGCTTGGAATGACGAGAGTCATGTTATTTATGCTATTTGACAATGTGCCCGTCCAAACGAACTGTAACATAGTGTAATATGTAAGTGCATTATTTAATATACAGCGCCCCGTACGCCCCGGAAGGCTAAATATTATTTACAATAAGCAAAGTTTACCTTAACCGAATATCCTTAATGTATCCTGACTATGTCATCACTGCAACAACAAAATATGGCGGACTTGGGCAAAGTCCAACACTGTAGTTTATGGTTTGGTCATTTAGTCACATCAACGAAGTGATAACGCAACCTTCTTGTCGTGTTCATAGATTGTTTGCTACATAGACCTACTTCTCAGTGTCATTAGTACAATTTGGATTCATTGGGGTAAAATGTTTAATCTTTTTCATGAGCATTGAAAATTAGGAACTCACCTGAATGAATACGTATTCTCACCTCCTCGACCTGTTCTTGAATGGTTGTGGATGGAAATGCGCCATCAACGGCGAAACAGTGGGCAGCTTGAGTTGCGGGTCACGTAAGAGGCAGCTACAAGATGCCATGTATAAACAAACATTCCGTCAAGCACTTCCAATCAAGACATGATCAATTTTTATCCTATTAACAATAACGTTTATGGCGAATCCAATGACGATTGCGCTACAGATGCGGCTTCTGCTGCCACTGCTGCTGCTGATGGCGGTGGTGATGAAATGATGAACAGGATGGTAAGGAAGAGGAGAAGGATGACCACGACGTACTACGCTGGACAAAATGCTATACGCTATGTATGACAACGTATTGAAATAATCCATATACAAAGATATACGTTACGTAAACAATTAATATTGTGTTCAATATACGTCAATGTAAGTAAATATACTGAATGTATATCAATATCTATGCAGATCAAGAGTATATGTAATGCAGATCTTTTCACACTTGGTGTACACTGTACTTATGCATTTTATTAGTATACGTACGAGTATACTTAATGTATGTAACAAATGTACAGAATCAGCATATGTGTATATATTGTTGTATATTAAGCAATTTGCCTAGTGCTAGACTACAATGACGACGATTACCATCAGTGTTTCGAGTCCGATATGATGTCATGGCAACAACTCACAGCAGCTGCTAATACTCCACATGTACCAAGGACACGTTGTATTACGTATGATTATTTCTCGCCACTACTGCCTATGATTGTAAAAATCGTTCAATATTTAGGATGCGTCTTCGAAAGCTGATAAAGGTCATTGGATTTCAGACGTTGATTGGGTTTCTTTTGACTTGGATTTCAACCAGTATCCTCTGCGTAAAGCTCCATTTGCTGTAATCATTGATGTATTGGCTGGTATTTGTTCTTTTTGTTAGATACTCTGTCTTTTCCCGAGCCCAGATTTCAACATATCAACATGGATTGGATATGTCTTGTGTAATGGACGATATTAATGTTGAAAACTAAACATTAGCCATAGAATTCTATTCAACGGTAACGGTGTACAACAACATTTCGTACTGTGTATAAGGCATTGTTTGCAAGGTGAATAATGTCAAGATAAAACTGAATTCCTTGGTGTATCCACGTTTCCAGTAGTATACATGGCTTTGAGCTGTAGGGTTATGGCGCAAAGATGTACACACTACCGTATTAAAACGACAAACGTCGGCAACAGTGTGAGGGTTACGACACCATACAGAATTACGCGCCGCCAACAGTTTAATGAACGTTATCCCTTTGCCCAACAGTCAAAATAAGTTATTATTACACAACGAATCGAAGCACAGAATTAATTGTATATACTTTTTAGTCATAATATTCGGACAGATCTTGTTCATATATTGTAAACTTTCATTAATAACACGCCGAATGCCATTGAAATATGTCAATAATTTCGGTTTTCTAGAAATCGCACAAATATTGTACGCTTGATGTAAAAGGCCCATGAACTTCAATGCCACACCATTACGGACTAAAGCACTCTCCTTTTCTTAATCGACATGATTAATTTAGACCCGCCGACCTTTGCGTAATTCCGAATTGGATTTGATATTCAACTGCCTCTATTTTAATAATCAATTTTACAACCTTGTATATAACAGTCACCATGGTTACACATATTCGTCCATAGTATGCTTGCTAATTTGTCGGGTATATTGGACGCGGGGGGTTTAGAGTTTACGAATTTCCCCAAGAGCTATAGAAACACTATATTGACGACTGCTTTGGAATGCTTTCTTGCTCACGCTCCGATTTGGACACTCTCATACACTTGCTTCCAATATTGATTCTTCCCTCGAATGTGCTTCTCTTCCGTATCAACTCCGTATCTCCAAATGCTAGTATCGTCCATCGTCATTTTTTATGTCGACACTTGCGTACACTGACTCGGACTTTTTTATATTGTTTGACTCTTCCCATCCACACGGCTGCAAAACATCCATTACCTTTTTCTTACTTTTCGTGATTCCACCGCTTTTGCAGTGATCTACGTGACTCTGAACGCTAAATAGATTGAATGAGCGCTCGGTACTTTGAAGTTTCACGAGCTTTCCACTAGTAGTCGACTGGGCAAAAGAGCACACCAAACCTTGAATCCGGGAAGAGGCTTCAATTTTTACTATATAATTACAGTATAGACACACACCTCTGGTTCTCTCTTTCCAGCCGAACCAACGTGTCTGTTAATTTTTAACCAGCATTCTTTGTTAAATAGCGCTGATGAAGTTCGGCACATTTTCTCTTTTCAGCCAATTTGGCATACAGATGCGACACTGGTTAAGGATCAACTAATGTGTGCCTATATACGTCATTCCTCTAGTGCTCTAGACACATCACCATTCGGCCTCCGTATCAAATTGTAAAGAAAGTGTTCATGCTGTTCTGAATCAGGACTAAGGGGAACTTCAGACCACAGTACGCGTAGATGGAGCAAATGCATAGATCAGGCGACACAGGAGTTAACGTTGCGCCCGAAACTTTATTTCCCCAGGTCTGCCTGATGGCTGCCTGGGGCAACTCTTAGCTCCGAGAGCCTGGAGATATGCTCACTCCAAGGCCCCCAAGGTGTGACTCTCAAATTTACAATACTTTGTCGACAAGAAAACTTGCCAATGCAAGTTTCACAATGATTAATACGTATTATGCATGAGACATGTCAAAACACCATTGTTTTAAATCCAAGCTGTGAAAATATGAAAAGCGATACTTGACAGCTACAGTTCTGATAAAAGTTCGACTATACTTTGTCTTTCTATTGTCCAACCTTGCGTGAGACATTTCATGCATAATCATAGGAATTCACGAGACACGCGGGTGCCTGGAATGGCGCTGCTATTGAATTTAAACAAAAGAGACTTGAAAATGTAATTTGCCGCGAATTTTAAAGAATTACACCTCCGGTAAATCGTGGGAATTCAATTCCGAGTGGCGAAATGTTGAAATTTGGCGAATTACTAGAATGAAGATTTACAGTAACCGGCACAAATTATAGAAACATGACATCCGTATGGCAGCACATATCCATATATATTTATACGAGTAATCAGAGACCCTCAAGTTTTTCTCGAGGGTAATTGGAGTAATGCATCAGTGCCCTAAAGGGTTTTGGTCCACATTACTTTTTTTCGTATACATTTTGTAATTTATTTCAACGTTGTTACTCATTAGATATATACGTATGAAGTGTAGGCGTCCGGTTTGTTAAATATTTTCAGACAGAAATACTAATCAACGTCTACCTGGTGGACAAACACAATGACTCACTGTTCGATGCGTATAATTTTGGTTTACAGTGATTTTTCTCTCCTTATGTATTCATACTTTGTATTCATGTCGTTAGGTGTCCTTCATTTTCGATTGGTTGTATGTGGACTCGCTGGGTCTTAAATGTTTTCATGCATTCATTATACTCTCTTCAGAGAGAGTAGTCCGTTACTAATAAAAATCCTGGTACGGCAGATTGAATTCCAGCCGGCGATACTTTCATTTCTATTAGGGTCCGGTCAGTTTTTACGGTCGGGGTGGGGTGGCAAAATCAGGGGGTAACTTAAATTTCGGAAAAAGGGGGTCATCTTATAGAAACGTTTAGGGGGTCACTATATTTTTAAAAAAAATAACAGTTGAACATAAATGTTTTTCTCTGTCGTGATTCATAGCAAGCCCACTTCCAAGTATCAGACACTTGGCCCTACTGCTTACCAAAAATGGTTTTGCTGAATGTGTAAGGCAATCTGAATCTTCAAAATGTAGTAACAGAGAGGCTTGCTTTAATGTGCATGTATTTTAAAGTCTATCTTGACTCGTCAGATAACAAATAAGACAGTCACTGTTGTGGATGGAAGCACCATCCACTGGGAAATGATAAAGAGATTTGAAGGTATGTCTGAGGAGGAAATATGTGTTGTTGACCATGAAAGCCATGAGAAGGACTGAATGCAAAGAAATGCCTGGATAGTTGCTGATGAAATCTGCAGAAGAATTGACGGTGCACCTATTTATCAAGGCACATGTTTCACAGACGGAGGAAGACCTGTTTTTTCTTGGGTAACTCTACCTGCATATATGAATATGCCAAGCGAACAAGTTTTCTATCCAGAAGTGCATTTTAGGGTCAGCTTACTTGGAAAAGGTGTTTTCCTCCATAGAAAACCATTTTAATGTAGGGGGAACTTTTAATGGAATATTTGAAGCAAGGGTGCCTTGAAAAGGGGAGCATGTGCACATTTAGTAGTGATCACCCCCTTACTGGACCACAAGTGGTGAGAATCCCTCAGCTCCTTCCAAATCCAAATAGGTCATATCATTTTAGAAATATGTTTGAAACCGCTAATATGAATGAAGCTGGTCAGTCTAGGCAAGCAGATGATTGGCAGCCTCGAGTCAACATCACTAGGCTTTTCAGATGTGGTTAACTATTACTTGACAACAGTGACAGCATTACAGAGACTGCCTTGAAATATGCTGTAGAAGAAAAGCATGTCATATCATGTCTTCAGCATCAGACAACTCTGAAACAGACAAGACTGATCAAAAAAGGTGAGAGAAAGAAACAACAAAAGGAAACGAAATACTTATTTAAAGCAATACCAGGAATATGATTGGATGAGTCTTGTTTTGAATGGGACATTAAAGAAACTGACAGTACGAGAGCTGGATATATACCTAAACCACCATCTGTCAACAAAAGGCAAGGAAGACAAATTAAAAGCAATCACATGTGATGTTTTGCGAAAGGAACAGCAAAATAAAGACACATCAGAAGTGGAATAATGCTCTGATGAAGATGGTGATGACATTGTTGTACAGGAAATAGACAGCAGTGAGGAAGATGAAGAAATTAAAACAGTGCATATACAGTGTACATACGATCATCGCACCCTCAAACTCTTTCTGAAGCCATCTTATACACATACATTACACACATTATACTCTGGTATTGTACCTAACACCCTATGCCTACCAGTAAAGAATGGTTAGTACAGTGCTTGTCAGAGCGATGTATCAGTTCATTCTCAATTATCATTCATAGTTGGTAGTATTTTAACACATCTCCAGCAATGTACCTTGTCTCTAACCTGTCTTTTCTAGAGCAATTTTGTACTCTAGACGAAAATGTGTTTCTCTCGTAACAAACACTGAGCAAATGAATATTTCTTATGATTCATCTTCATTGCACAAAATTGATTTGCTATAAGTATGAGATTACTACTGGAGCAACACTTGTAACTCCAAAAGGTACACCATTAAGGCAAGGTCTCGTAACAACAAAAAAGAGATTCTTTATAGAACTATGATCTCACTTTTACAAGTGTATATTCTCTTGAACCTAGCTACCACTCTTGCACGATTACTCTGTATATACTCTACGTCGTAATATGATGCCTGTCAATCAGTACACCAATTGCGGACAGGGCGAATGTACAAGGTATATCATTGATGAGCGAACTGCACGTGCGGTAAACGACTCCGATGCTTTATAGAAAACAGAAACATAGTATTTTAGGGTCAAGATCAACAGAATACGAAAAAGCTAACTCATTTATTAAAACAATTCACCAAAACGCCGTTGAATCCATGCATGGTTATTAGTTAATGTAATGATAAGTACCGCTGATCCATATTGCACAGGCAATACCAACTTAACACGCACGTAGGCTCACTGTGGCTGACGATCATTAGGTCAGGCATTTCTGAAAACGCATGAAACTATAATAAATTAGGATTTTGATTGTGTCTCCACATGCGTCCACAGGCGACCCAAGTATTACTGAGTTTTTCACACAGTTTTCTCTATCATTTTCTCTTCTTTCTTCATGCTCTGAATGATCGGAATAAATAAAATGACTGGTTTATATAACCTAACCTAACCTAACCTGTGACTCTTTATTTATTTTACACTCCATTACAAGGACGTATATCTCTCATACACACATGCTGTATTTAATTAGTCAACACAACTAATTATGCTAATCCGTGGACTTATCAGGGATTTTACGGGTTGGTCAACATCGCGAAAGATAGGAATGGTTACTAAAACGGGAAGGTAAGAAGCTCTCCTGAAATGTTTTCAGAAATTACTAAATTGCTGCAATTCATGACCATCAATCCAAAATTTACTGCAGCCAGTGTATTTCGATGGCCGAGGAGAGCCAGCTACTCTTATTTCAAACGTTTAAATGGTCGCGAACAGTGCTAACCCTGCCAGTGCCTTGCCTGCAGTTCATGGCATGAGGACGTCCGTAAAGCAGGAAGTCAGAAGTTTAAACCTTTGACCTTTACGTTGTTTATATGTGGGCTAACTTGTAAACATATTTCCCAGGGACAAGTCTGATTTTGACTAGGGTCAAAGTTCGTGTGGTTTAGCGTGGTTCTCTCAATCGTGTGGTGTTGCTAAGGTTTTGTCTGCCCACCGTCCGTGGGTGGAGGGACGGCCGTCTGCCTTTCAGTTTAGCTGTGCGTTCTCGATAATTTTGCTGTATTTTTTCTCACAAACATTGGAAATTCGTTTAAGTTTTAAGAAACATTGATTTTTATATGAGGAATATTCTAGCTCGTATCCTTGAATTAAATCAACCGATTTTCTTTGATACAGTTTTTTATATGGTTTGGAGAACTCTTTGGGGCGGCGTCAGATAACAAGTGGAATGAGACAACAACATTTCGTTCATGCATGGATGTAAAAATAGACCCATGGTTCATGTAAGGAAATCATATAGCAAGTACTTCTTGCGCTGGTGCAAACTCTACGAAATATTATGATATCAAAGATGTTT
>LD350329.1:10672-28596 GCA_001465055.1 Ptychodera flava | reverse complement strand
TAAATAAAGAGTCACAGGTTAGGTTAGGTTAGGTTATATAAACCATTCATTTTATTTATTCCGATCATTCAGAGCATGAAGAAAGAAGAGAAAATGATAGAGAAAACTGTGTGAAAAACTCAGTAATACCACGGATTAGCATAATTAGTTGTGTTGACTAATTAATTACAGCATGTGTGTATGAGAGATATACGTCCTTGTAATGGAGTGTAAAATAAATAAAGAGTCTCAGGTTAGGTTAGGTTAGGTTATATAAACCATTTATTTTATTTATTCCGATCATTCAGAGCATGAAGAAAGAAGAGAAAATGATAGAGAAAACAGTGTGAAAAACTCAGTAATACTTGGGTCGCCTGTGATGCGTCCGGTAGAATATATGCAAGAGTTGACCCGAGACGGGTTTTGTCCAGACGAGGAGGAAGGCTGAGCAGTAGAGTATAGTTGCGTCGCGCAGCCCTCCGTGCAGCCGGCGACTTTGTGAGCAAATTTTGATAGTTAATTCCCCATAAAAAAAACTTACTAATACTTTCAATTTTCATGTTGGGTTGAACATAAAAAGTTTCTATCTGACAAATCGCTTTCACAACCAAAAAGTACTATTCGAAAAATAAGGTAAAAATGCAATTTTTAGAATTAAAATATACGGACATCAGTTTCTTTGAAGCGAGTTTGCAACTGCCCGACCCTGTTTGCGCGTTACATTGCGGCTGTAAACCTCTGTTGCACTCGAGAATTAAACTAAATGTAATTTTCATACTCCTGTAAATATCTTGTAAAGTGATAATGTAATTTTAGGGACTGTTAATTGATAAAAGGGGGACCAAGAAATCCATGTTAAGAATTTTAACTCGATTAAAACAACATTGAACAATATAAAATTTTGGACGAAATGGTGAACGGTTAAAAAATTTTGCATCTATTTTTCCGTTGGTATTTGAAAATTCTCCAATCCAAGCACCAATATTTATCTCTCCTCACGTGGCCAACTTACCCATAGCTCTCACATTGACATTACAACATAAAAACATCCGACGTTGAGTTTCCCTCTCAGCCTTACATGGCCTACAGGAAACTGCTTCGAGAATCTTTTTTACCAACAGCTTTGCTGGTCATCCCTGGACTCGGGCCATATAATTGTCAAATATCTGAGATACTTATTTAAAATTAAATTAGCAATTTAACAAGATGACACGACAAGAGTGGAAAGTCAACAAGTAATCATGTGATTGTCTTTATGTAATTACCACGATCGCAGTACAAAAAATCTTGAGCTACACTGAAAACACGGGGGGGGGGGATTTACGATAACGTTTGCCTGCCAAGCTGTTGTAGGTTTAGGCTGGGCGAGTTACATAATTAGGGGCCACTCAAAGCCTATACAAGCTAACGGATTGATAAGGATTTTCCTTATTCCTGTCCTGACCATTTTTAGTTTGTACATTGCTACATTGCTTTAGGTAAATTTTGGACAAGTTCAACGTTTGAATCTATGTAATGGAAGAAGTGACACTTTAATAAGTTGCTAAGCATTTGTATAGGCAAATGGACAGATGATAAATTCGACCAGTGGTTTGTGTCGTTAACTTGCCCTGGACACAGCGGAATGTGTTATGCTAGGTAAAACAGCCCCTTGTCTCAAATAAAGACGTTTGCCTGCGGCGTCATGTTAATGTCGCAAATAGATCAATGTTTGTACAAGTGAAACTGTCAAATTTATTTTGATGTCGCGGGAAGTGTTGGGTCAACGTTTACCACTTACATGTAAAACGCTAGGTAGGCGCATCATTTTTATCGAACGTAGGGTATCTAGTATATATTGTCATTGACCTTACTTTTCTGATCGATAAAGTCTAAAACAAAGATAAGGTAGGACCTGTTTAGATCTCTCTCCGGTTTTATCTACGAGAGAGAGAGAGAGAGAGAGAGAGAGAGAGAGAATGGCAGCGGTTTGTGTGACTTTTGATCATGCATCCGATACATTGACCGAGATTTGTGAAATCACAGACTAAGAAGTTTTTCTGTTGTTAGGCTCAGTATCGTGGAAAAACAAACACTTTATTGTGCTTTCTTGAAGATTATCAAAATGTGACCCACTATAGAGGGAAGTAAAAACCCTGTCTGTGCTGTGGGTCAGTGTGTTGTCGCCTTTCTGTTGAAATCGATCAAAATTGTACACTTTTGAACAGTACTCGCCCCACAAAATTGGCAGCAACCCAATTCAATCGCTTGGTGAATTTTTAAACGTTTCCCTCGCAAAGGTTTTTGTAGATCGTCGACTGTACACATAATTCTTGGGAAATGGACATTCTTTCAAAAGGGGATGACTGTCGTACTCTGACTAGGATTTACATATAAAGAGATTCATAACAACAATAAATTTGAAATTCATTCTATTCCTTTGTAATAGTAATGTTCAACTACTTAAAACATGCTTGGTCGTTCTCTCTCCCTCAGTTTGAATAAAATATGTAAATAATTGAAAACTCATTTTACATCTGCTGAGTGAACTATTAAAATATGCCTCGACCTTAATAAATTGACAATGATAATTTCTCCAACTGAAAAAAGTCACATTATGACCAGACATAATCTTTTGAGGAAATACTTTCAAACTGCAGATTCAAAGTCGAGCATAAATTAATAAATCGTTCCTGCTACGACTTCGGGTATGTAAAAAATTGTCAGATATTTTTTTGTTTACATCAAAAGGGAGGATGGCTGAATCATGGGCTCACAATAGATGAGTACCTCCCACATACAGACGGATTGGTGGGTTGGTAGACGGAATAAAGAATATATAGTCATACATATTTTTATCGTTAGATACCGTGATGAAATTGTCAAACGAAGGGGATTAAAAAAACGTATACACACAGTTTTATGGTTTGATACTCTGATAAACATTTACAACTAAACGCACAAATTACTTTAATAAGTTTGCAAGGTAATCTCCAAAAAAAAACGATTTCTCAGTCATTCGTCATATGACGGCGAAGATAGTTAATTAGAAACCAGTAAATTAAAAGCTTTCTGACTCTGTTGCAAGCTGTGGCTTGCTTGACGACAAGAGCATGCGTGACTGATGAGAACATGTTACAACACACTTGAGATTTTGGTACGTGCGCACCGGTCATGCCATTCTGCGATAACACCACTGACATGACATAAATCAGCTGGTAAAAGCATTCATCTCGTCAACGGAGTCAATTATAGAGTACATTGGTAGACTTGAGTAGATTTGTTTCTTCTGTAGAACATTTACAATCCCTTCCTTACTCGTGAGTCTGTACAAAGGTCAGGTTGTCGATTTAGTATGTAATATTGATAGAAAAATTTCCACACATTGCAAAATAACAAGGTTCATTCAGTGTGTTTCTCTGTATTAAATTCGTCATATGACAGCAAATATTTTACACCGTCCGGTAAATTCAAAGCTTTCTGACTCTCTTCCTGTTGCTGTTGCTTGCTGGACGAGTAAAGCATGCCGGACTGATGAGGACATGTTACAACGCACTGGAGATTTAGGTACGTGCGCACCTGCTACGCCATTTTGCGATAAAATCACTGACATGACATAAATCAGCTGGTAAAAGCATTTATCTCGTTCGGCGGAGTCTCCAATAGGGTACAGTGGTAAAGTTGAGCAGATCTTTTCTGTAGAACATTTACGATCTCTTACTCGAGAGTCTGCACAGAGGTCAGGTTGTCGATTTATTGTGTAATATTGATAGAAAAACTTCTACCCATTGCAAAATAAAAAGGTTCATTCAGTGTGTTTCTCTGTATAAAATTCGTCACATGACAGCAAAGGTTTTGCACCAGTAAATAAAAAGGTTTCTGTCTCTGTTGCTGTTGCTTGCTGGACAATGAAAGCATGCCTGACTGATGAGGACATGTTGCAACGCACTGGCGATTTCGGTACGTGCGCACCGGCCATGTCATTCTGCGATAAAACAACTGACATGACATAAATCAGCTGGTAAGAACATTCATCTTGTCAACGGAGTCAACTATAGTGTACAGTCTTCATTTGCTGTAATCATTGATGTATTGGCTGGTATTTTGTTCTTTTTTTTAAATACTCTGTCTTTTTCCGAGCCCAGATTTCAACATATCAACATGGATTGGATATATCTTGTGTAATGGACGATATTAATGTTGAAAACTGAACATTAGTCATATAATTCTATTCAACGGTCACGGTGTACAACAACATTTCGTACTGTGTACAAGGCATTGTTTGCAAGGTGAATAATGTCAAGATAAAACTGAATTCCTTGGTGTATCCACGTTTCCAGTAGTCTGCATGGCTTTGAGCCGGAGGGTTATGGCGCAAAGATGTACACACTACCGTATTAAAACGACAAACGTCTGCAACAGTTTGAGGGTTACGACACCATACAGAATTACGCGCCGCCAACAGTTTAATGAACGTTAACCCTTTGCCAACAGTAAAAGTCAGTTATTATTACACAACAAATAAAAGCACAGAATTAATTTTATATACTTTTTAGTCATAATATTCTGACAGAGCTTGTTCATATATTGTAAACTTTCATTAATAACACGCCGAATGCCATTAAAATATGTCAATAATTTCGTTTTCTAGAAATCGCACAAATATTGTACGCTTGATGTGAAAGGCCCATGCACTTCAATGCCACATCATTACGGACTAAAGCACTGTCCTTTTCTTAATCAGCATGATTAATTTAGACCCGCCGACCTCTGCTTAATTCCGAATTGGATTTGATATTCAACTGCCTCTATTTTAATAATCAATTTTACAACCTTGTATATAACAGTCACCATAGTTACACATATTCGTCCATAGTATGCTTGCTAATTTTTTCGGTATATTGGATGCGGGAGGTTTAGAGCTTACGATTTTTCCCCAAGAGCTATAGAAACGCTATATTGACGACTGCTTTGGAATGCTTTGCTGCTCGCTCGCCGATGTGGACACTCTCATACCCTTGCTTCCAATATTTATTCTTCCCTCGAATGTGCTTCTCTTCCGTATCAACTCCGTATCTCCAAATGTTAGTATCGTCCATCGTCATTTTTTATGTCGACACTTGCGTACACTGACTCGGACTTTTTTAGATTGTTTGACTCTTCCCATCCACACGGCTGCAAAACATCCATTACCTTTTTCTTACTTTTCGTGATTCCGCCGCTTTTGCTGTGATCTGCGTGACTTTGAACGCTTAATAGATTGAATGAGCACTCAGTACTTTGAAGTTTCACGAGCTTTCCACTCGTAGTCGACTGGGCAAAAGAGCGCACCAAACCTTGAATCCGGGAAGAGGCTTCAATTTTTACTATATAATTACAGTATAGACACACAACTCTGTTTCTCTCTTTCCAACCGAATCAACGTGTCTGTTAATTTTTAACCAGCATTCTTTGTTAAATAGCTCTGATGAAGTTCGGCACATTTTCTCTTTTCAGCCAATTTGGCATACAGATGCGACACTGGTTAAGGATCAACTAATGTGTGCCTCTATACGTCATTCCTCTGGTGCTTTAGACACATCACCATGCGGCCTCCGTGTGGCAGCACATATCCATATATTTATACGAGTAATCAGAGACTCTCAAGTTTTTCTCGAGGGTAATTGGAGTAATGCATCAGTGTCCTTAAGGGTTTTGGCCCACATTACTTTTTTCGTATACATTTTGTAATTTATTTCAACGTTGTTACTCATTAGATATATACGTATGAAGTGTAGGCGTCCAGTTTGCTAAATATTTTCAGACGGGAATACTAATCAACGTCTACCTGGTCGACAAACACAATGACTCACCATTCGATGCGTATAATTTTAGTTAACAATGATTTTTTTCTCTCCTTATGTATTCATACTTTGTATTCATGTCGTTAGGTGTCCTTCATTTTCGATTGGTTGTATGTGGACTCCCTGGGTCTTAAATGTTTTCATGCATTCAACGTACTCTCCTAAGACTTGTCAGACAGTAGTCAGTTGCTAATAAATTCCTGGTACGGCAGATTGAATTCCAGCCGGCGATACTTTTATTCCTATTAGGATCCGGTCAGTTTTTACGGTCGGGGTGGGGTGGCAAAATCAGGGGGTCACTTAAATTTCGGAATCGTAAAAGGGGGTCACCTTATTTTTAGAATCGTTTAGGGGGGTCACTATATTTTTTAAAAATTTAACAGTTGAACATAAACATTTTTCACTGTCGTGATTCATAGCTAGCCAACTTTTCAGTATCAGACACGTGGCCATACTGCGCATCAAAAATGGTTTGTGCAGAATGTGTAAGGCAATCTGAATCTTCAAAATGTAGTAACAGAGAGGCTTGCTTTAATGTGCGTGTATTTCAAAGTCTACCTTAACTCGTCAGATTACAAATCAGACAGTCACTGTTGTGGATGGAAGCACCATCCACTGGGAAATGATAAAGAGATTTGAAGATATGACTGAGGAGGAAATATGTGTTGTTGACCATGAAAGCCATGAGAAGGACTGATGCAAAGAAATGCCTGGATAGTTGCTAATGAAGTCTGCAGAAGAATTGACGGTGCACCTGTTTTACGTGAATTTATCAAGCCACATGCTTCACAGACAGAGTAAGACCTGTTTTTTCTTGAGTAACTCTACCTGCATATATGAATATGCCAAGCGAAGTGCAGTTTCAGGGTCAGCTTACTTGGAAAAAGATGATCTCCTTCATAGAAAACAACTTTAATGTAGGGGAACTTTTCATGGAATATTTGAAGCAGGGGCGACATGAACAGGGGAACATGTGCACATTTTGCAGTGATCACCCACTTAATGGACCAGAAGTGGTGAGAATCCAAATCCAAACAGGCCATATCATTTCAGAAATGTGTTTGAAACCGCAAATGTGAATGAAGCTGGTCAGTCTAGGCAAACAGATGATTGGCTTCCTCGAGTCAACATTACTAGGCTTTTCAGATGCGGCCAACTATTGCTTGACAAAAGTGACAGCATTAGAGAGACTGCCTTGAAATATGCTGTAGAAGAAAAGCATGTCATATCATGTCTTCAGCATCAGACAACTCTGAAACAGACAAAACTGATCAGAGGTGAGAGAAAGAAACAACAAAAGGAAACGAAATACTTATTTAAAGCAATACCAGGAATATGATTGGATGAGTCTTGTTTTGAATGGGACTTTGAAGAAACTGACGGTACGAGAGCTGGATAAATACCTAAATCACCATAATCTGTCAACAAAAGGCAAGGAATACAAAGTGAAAGCAATCACATGTGATGTTTTGCGAAAGGAACAGCACAATAAAGAGAAAGCTGACCAAATAAGATGACGGTGAAACATCAGAAGTGGAATTATGCTCTGATGAAGATGGTGATGATATTGTTGTACAGGAAATAAACAGCAGTGAGGAAGATGAAGAAATTGAAACAGTGCATATACAGTGTACATACGATCATCGCACCCTCAAACTCTTTCTGAAGCCATCTTATACACATACATTACACACATTATACTCTGGTATTGTGTCTAACACCCTATACCTTAATTTGTACCAGTAAAGAATGGTTACAGTGCTTGTCAGAGCGATGTATCAGTACATTCTCAATTATCATTCATAGTTGGTAGTATTTTAACACATCTCCAGCAATGTACCTTGTCTCTAACCTGTCTTTTCTAGACTAATTTTGTACTCTAGACGACAAATGTGTTTCTCTCGTAACAAACACTGAGCAAATGAATATTTCTTATGATTAATCTTCATTGCACAAAATCGATTTGCTATAAGTATGAGATTACTACTGGAGCAACACTTGTAACTCCTAAAGGTACACCATTAAGGCAAGGTCTCGTAACAACAAAAAAGAGATTCTTTGTAGAACTACGATCTCACTTTTACAAGTGTATGTTCACTTGACCCGAGCTACCACTCTTGCACGATTACTCTGTATACTCTACATCGTAATATGATGCCTGTCAATCAGTAC
The DNA here is from genome assembly GCA_001465055.1 of Ptychodera flava. Lineage (NCBI taxonomy): Eukaryota > Metazoa > Hemichordata > Enteropneusta > Ptychoderidae > Ptychodera > Ptychodera flava. The sequence continues at coordinate 20,623 of LD350329.1, read as the reverse complement.
ACCAATTGCGGACAGAGCGAATGTACAAGGTATATCATTGAAGAGCGAACTGCACGTGCGGAGAACGACTCCAATCACTGCATGAAAACGGAATAATACACTGTCAGATAAATTCACATTAATGAGTTGTCTGTATTATAGTATAATACACGTGAATTCACATGAATCCACATAAATACAGGCTTGCTGAATACAAAAAATGGATTCCTGACTGTATTCATCTGTATATGCACTCTTCAGCTATAATACAGACATTAATCCATGCTAATACGGTAAGTATTATCATGTTTTTATGCAATGAATGCTTTATAGAAAACAGAAACATAGTATTTTAGGGTCAAGAACAACAAAATACGGAAAAGCTAACTTATTTATTAAAACAATTCATCAAAACGTCGTTGAATCCATGCATGGTTATAATTTAATGTAATGGTAAGTACCGATGATCCATATTGCACAGGCAATACCAAATTAACACGCACGTAGGCTCACTGTGGCTGACGATCATTAGGTCAGGCATTTCTGAAATTGTATGAAACTATAATAAATAAGGATTTTGATGATGTCTCCACATGCGTCCAGTACAATATATGCTAGAGTTGACCAGAGACGGGTTTTGTCCAGACGGGGAGGAAGGCCGAGCAGTAGAGTATAGTTGCGTCGCGCAGCCCTCCGGACGGCTGCATACCGTGCATCCGGCGACTTTGTGAGCAAATTTTGATAGTTAATTCCCCATAAAAAAACTTACTAATACTTTTAATTTTCATGTTGGGTTGAACATAAAAAGTTTCTATCTGACAAATCGCTTTCACAACCAAAAAGTACTATTCGAAAAATAAGGTAAAAATGCAATTTTTAGAATAAAAATAAACGGACAACAGTTTCTTTGAAGCGAGTTTGCGACTGCCCGACCCTGTTTGCGCGTTACATTGCGGCTATCAACCTCTGTTGTACTCGAGAATTAAATTTCAATGTAATTGTCATACTTCTGTAAATATCTTGAAAAGCGATAATGTAATTTTAGGGACTGTATAATATGTTGATATAAGGGGGACCAAGAAATCCATGTTTAAATTTTAACTCGATTAAAACAACATTGAACAATATAAAATTTTGGACGAAATCGTGAACTGTTAAAAATTTTGCATCTATTTTTTCCGTTGGTATTTGAAAATTCTGCTCTCCATGCACCAATATTTATCTCTCCTCACGTGGCCAACTTACCCATAGCTCTCACATTGACATTACAACATAAAGACATCCGACGTTGAGTTTCCCTCTCAGCCTTACATGGCCTAACTCTCCTCATAAAAAACACAAACAGCGATTGCTTCTGCATATTTGTGTTTTTCGAGTCACCCATTGGGCAAAACAGAATAGAATTTCCCCGTCCGCTTACGGTTAAACTTGTCCGCTTGCTTAAAGATACAGGAAACTGCTTCGAGAATCTTTTTTACCAACAGCTTTGCTGGTTATCCCTGGACTTTGGCCAAATAATTGTCAAATATCTAAGATACTTAATTAAAATTACATTAGCAATTTAACAAGATGACACGGCAAGAGTGGAAATTCAACAAGTTATCATATGATTGTCTTTATGTAATTACCACGATCGTAGTACCAAAAAAAAATTGAGCTACACTGAAAACACGGGGGAATTTACGATAACGTTTGCCTGTCAAGCTGTACTAGGTTCAGGCTTGGCGAGTTACATAATTAGGGGCCACTCAAAGCCTACAAGCTAACGGATTGATAAGGATTTTCCTTATTCCTGTCCTGACCATTTTTAGTTTGTACATTGCTACATTGCTTTAGGTAAAATTTTGACAAGTTCAACGTTTGAAACTATGTAATGGAAGAAGTGACACTTTAATAAGTTGCTAAGCATTTGTATAGGCAAATAGACAGATGATAAATTCGACCAGTGGTTTGTGTCGTTAACTTGCCCTGGACACAGCGGAATGTGTTATGCTAGGTAAAACAGCCCCTTGTCTCAAATAAAGACGTTTGCCTGCGGCGTCATGTTAATGTCGCAAATAGATCAATGTTTGTACAAGTGAAACTGTCAAATTTATTTTGATGTCGCGGGAAGTGTTGGGTCAACGTTTACCACTCACATGTAAACGCTAGGTAGGCGCATCATTTTTATCGAACGTAGGGTATCTAGTATATATTGTCGTTGACCTTACTTTTCTGGTCGATAAAGTCTAAAACAAAGATATGGTAGGACCTGTTTAGATCTCTCTCCGGTTTTTATCTACGTGAGAGAGAGAGAGAGAGAGAAAGAGAGAGAGAGAGAGAGAGAGATTTTACTATAACCCAAACGGGATTCGAACCCCCACACACTCACGGCAACATCGCCTAGCTGCTAGGTGTCACACAAAACCAGTCGGCCACTGCTTCCAACCCAAAAGAGTAAGTCACAGTAACCGACTTAGATGTTGCAATTCTGTGCGCGACCGAGCAACACGGTGTGCGTGGAACAGACGACAAACAGACACAGTACACAGTACACACACATATAGTAATCGGAAAAGCACGAAGCTTTATACTGAGCTATCAGACATCCTCGGGGACAAGTAAATATCAACGAGCAGGACTGTCCACTCAGGTTAAAGAAATATAAATTTTACTATAACACAAACAGAGAGAGAGAGAGAGAGAGAGAGAGATAGAGAGAGAGAGAGAGAGAGAGAGAGAATGGCAGCGGTTTGTGTGACTTTTGATCATGCATCTGATACATTGACCGAGATTTGTAAAATCACAGACTCAGAAGTTTTTCGGTTGTTAAGCACAGTATCATGGAAAAACAAACACTTTATTGTGCTTTCTTGAAGGTTATCAAAATTTGACCCACTATTAAGGGAAGTATTAACCCTCTCTGCGCTGTGGGTCAGTGTGTTGTCGCCATTCTGTTGGAGTCGATCAAAATTGTACACTTTTGAACAGCACACACCCCCAAAAAATTGGCAGCAACCCAATTCCATCGCTTGGTGAATTTTTAAACGTTTCCCTTTCAAAGGTTTGTGTACATCGTCGACTGTACACATAATTTTTGAGAAAAGGACATTCTTTCAAAAGGGGATGATAGTCGTACTCTGACTTGGATTTACATTTAATGAGATTCATAACAACTATAATTTCATTTCAAATTCATTTTATTTCTAATAATTGTACGTTTATGGTGGCCTGGAGTTGTCACTGAAAAAAATACGTCTAAATTATTATTGTATTTTGTTTTTATGTCAAATATTATTTAAAAAGTGGTTTTTTAACAAACGAATTCGTGCGTAATAAGTGATATCGAAACAAAAACGAAAAACTATCGCAAATAAGTCAAAATAAATTTGAAAAAAATAATTTTTTGTTTCTTGAAAAGGAAAAAATCAAACAGACATTGAAAACAAAAATTGTTTGTTTTATGATTTTATTTTGATTAAAAAAGCAGGAACATTTCATTTGAAACATTTTTTAAGAAACAAAAAAAAATAAAATCATAATTGAAATGAAAATATGATAAAGTTACATTAAAATGAAAAACATTTCACGTGAAATAAAGAAATTCAATGTTAAATAAAAAAAATTAAAGTAAAATTGAAAATAAAAATTCAAAGTAAAATGAAAATAAAAGTAAATTCAAAGTAAAATGAAAACGAAATGAAATGTATTTCAACTATGGCCGACAGTTGTCATAGTAGACCAGCATTCTTTTCGGTTCCCATAGAGTTACATGCAGTCTAATGACAATCCTCGGCCGTCGTGTCACAAGCAAAAATTTTCAAAAAGAAAAAAATCAAAATTAAGATAGCGATGGCCGAGGATTGTCATAGTATACCAGCAAGCTTTTTGGGAAGTATATCCAAAATGGCGGCGGTACGAACGCTTCCCTCGCATATAGGGGGAGAAGTGGGCTTTGCGTGAGTTTACAAGAGCAGCTTAGCATATCATGTACCTAGACGAGGTCAGTGTGCTCGAAAACGCAGACCAAAGCAAGTTCTGGATTCCAAATCGACTGTTTTCGGTGGAGAAATCGCACGCCGCAAGTTAGCGGCGCTAGCTGTGGTGGGAGGCCGGTAAACAGTAGGCAGGCTACTATTAAACACACAGTCCTAGGCTGTTTACTGACAGGCCGATATATCCACAACAAATGGACATAAAGTTTGCTGAGGCCGAAGCTCTTGTCAGTAATTTCGCTTTCTGAACCCAGTATGACTGACAAAGGTGCTAAAAGAAATAAATGAGCAAATCAAATCATAAAAGTGACGACGATATTAGCATAGCGTGAAACCTGTAGGGTTAGGCCTATACTGACTACGGAGCACCACTCTATGGACGAGCTTGATTTACTCGGGGCGACTTCAGCCTGCTTTGTAGTCTGCAGGCTCGAGGCAGAGTGAAGTCTCCAAAACCGACCTGAGTGCCCAATTTGTTTATATAACTATAACCGAGCAACTGTGGCAAGGGTCCGGGAATAAGACTTTCCCGACGACTTAGAGCCCCTGCCGGCCGGGAGCTTGTAATGGCCTGAGGGCGAGGGTCGAAGACGCGAGTCTCGCCATGGCTGCGCCAGTACCACCGGGCAGCGATTTATCACCCTTGTTCTTCACGGTATCTGCTTATAACATGATTGGAACTAATTTGGGATAATTGGATGGTGAAGTAATATCTGTTTAATCTGCAAATGTAATCTCATCTGCTTTCCTTTATGAGTCACACACTTGTTTTATGAGTAGGCCCCCTAATTTGTAATATTGCAACAATCAGCTAAAGAGCACCTAACACTTTTAAGAAATTCAAAATTTAACTTCAATCGTGTTGTTGTTGACCAATAAAATTCAATGGATATAACTGTGTTGTTGTTGTTGTTGTTGTTTCAACAGCATTGCGGCGGGAGTTGCAATGAGTCAAATAATGATAGTGTCCTTGTAATGTTTCTTATGACATCTACATTACGTTTGAAACAACATAACAATTGTGTTCGTTGAATTTTATTGGTCAACAACAACAAGACTAATAAACATAAACAACAATGCAAACAACAACAACCATATCTCTGGGTCCCCTGTGATGTGCCTTCAACACTCGCTCTCGGGCCATTAACTCTCGGTCGTCGGGAAAGTCTTTTTCCCGCACCCTTCAGGTGCAGCCAACGGACAATGCACCTTTAAAGCGGTCCCTACTATGATAAGATATATTGTACATGACAATTAATGTGAACTGACTAATTTTAAGTCAAGAGGATAATTAATTAGCTGTTCATAATTTGCCCTTCCACTGAAAATTTTTTGACTTACCCTGCCACACTCAAACTTCATTTTTACCCGCTCCCCACATATTTTTGCCTATTTCCCCTCCCCATCGTGAATGTTTGAAGCTCCCCTGCCCTGTGGCGAAAAAAAAAACTTGCCGATTTCCCCTGCCCTGGAAAAATTCCCTTCAAAGTGTTGTCATTCCATTTCCCCTGCAGACATGAAGCTACCCTACCCTGTGATGAAAAAAACTGTCGATTTTCCCCTGCCCTGAGAAAACATTTCCCTTGAAAATTAACATTCCCATGCAGACACATACTGCCGTGGCCTTGTATTTGGTTTCCATCTCGCAGTACATAGAGTGAGATGTGAGGTCAATCGATAGGCAAAGTAGTCTGGGTAACCTTTAAAAGGTATAAGTACTTGCCCTGTGTCCCCATCCCCGGAAAACACCATTGCTGAAATTCCCCTGTCCCTGTTTTTAAAGTAGCTCCCCCTCCTCGTTTTGCGCCAAGCCCTAACCCCAGGACAATCAACCAATATCTTCCCTGCCCGACAAAAAAACTAAAATTTGCTCCCCTGCCACCTAAAAATATATCCCCTGCCCTATCAAAATTAATAATTCCCCTGCCCTTAAAAATTGCTTCCGGAATAAGGTTAGCTTTTTCGATGAATAGCTCCGTTGGCTGCACCTCACCCTTGCCACAGTGGCTCCGTTTATAGTGTGATACGCAAATGGGGCGGTCGACCGGCTGCTGAGACTGTGTTGACACTCTACCTCGGGCGTATTGCAAGTAATATTCGTCTAGAAGTTATAAATATGATAACTAAATATCATATATTAAACTTTTTTCATTATACAAACCTTACATGTGGCTAGTGTGTGCCTATTACTTTACCCTAGCTATCTGTAGAAGAAAACAGTCCATATCTGTTAATTGCCCTCCCTTATCCCCGTCATCAATTTGTTCTGCCGATCACCGACGTCGGGGGGGGGGCTTATCCCCCTGACCAAATAACTCATAAGGTAGTAGTCGGCGCGATTTCTCCACCGAAAACAGTCGATTTGGAATCCAGAACTTGCTTTGGTCTGAGTTTTCGAGCACACTGACCTCGTCTAGGTACATGATATGCTAAGCTGCTCTTGTAAAATCACGCAAAGCCCACTTTCCCCCCTATATGCGAGGGAAGCGTTCGTATCGCCGCCATTTTGGATCTACTTCCCGAAAAGCATGCTGGTGTACTATGACAATCCTCGGCCATCGCTAAATTTTGATTTTTTTTCTTTTTGAAAATTTTTGCTTGTGACACGACGACCGAGGATTGTCATTAGACTGCATGTAACTCTATGGGAACCGAAAAGGATGCTGGTCTACTATGACAACTGTCGGCCATAGTTGAAATACATTTCATTTCGTTTTCATTTCACTTTGAATTTAATGTTCTTTTTACTTTTAATTTACTTTTATTTTCATTTTACTTTGAATTTTTATTTTCAATTTTACTTTAATTTTTTTTATTTAACATTGAATTTCTTTATTTCACGTAAAATGTTTTTCATTTTAATTTAACTTTATCATATTTTCATTTCAATTATGATTTTATTTTTTTTGTTTCTTAAAAAATGTTTCAAATGAAATTTTCCTGTTTTTTTAATCAAAATAAAATCATAAAACAAACAATTTTTGTTTTCAATGTCTGTTTGATTTTTTCCTTTTCAAGAAACAAAAAATTATTTTTTTTGAAATTTATTTTGACTAATTTGCGATAGTTTTTCGTTTTTGTTTCGATATCACTTATTACGCACGAATTCGTTTGTTAAAAAATCGCTTTTAAATAATATTTGACATAAAAACAAAATACAATAATAATTTAGACGTATTTTTTTCAGTGACAACTCCAGGCCACCATGTACGTTAAACAACTAAAAACATGCTTGGTCATTCTCTGTCCCTCAATTTGAATATGAAATATGTAAATAATTGAAAACTTGGTTTACATCTCTTGAGTGAACTATTAAAGTATGCCTCGACCTTGACAGTGATAATTTCTCCAACCGAAAAAGTCACATCATGACCAGACATAATCTTTTGAGGAAATACTTTCAACTGCAGATTCAAAGTCCAGCATAAATTAATAAGTCGTTCCTACGTTACGACTTCGGGTATGTAAAAAATTGTCTGATATTTTTGTTTACGTTCAAAGAGAGGATGGCTGAATCATGGGCTCACAATAGATGAGTACTTCACACATACAGACGGATTGGTTGGTTGGTAGACGGAACAAAGAACATATGGTCATACATAGTTTTATGGTTAGATACCGTGATAAAACTTGTCAAACGAAGGGGATAAACAAACGCACACACACAGTTTTATGGTTTGATACTCTGATAAAACATCAACAACTAAACGTACAAGTTACTTTCATAAGGTTGCAGCGTAAAATTGATAGAAAAACTTCTCAAAAATAAAACGGTTTCTGAGTCATTCGTCATATGACGGCGACGATTTTGCACTAGTAAATTAAAGCTTTCTGACTCTGTTGCATGCTGTTGCTTGCCTAACGACAAGAGCATGCGGGACTGATGAGGACATGTTACAACGCACTTGAGATTTTGGTAGGGTCGCACCGGCCATGCCATTCTGCGATAAAACCACTTACATGACATAAATCTGCTGGTAAAAGCATTCATCTCGCTAACGGAGTCAACTTTAGAGTACAGTGGTAGACTTGAGTAGATCTTTTTCTGTACAACATTTACGATCCCTTACTCGTGAGTCTGCACAAAGGTCAGGTTGTCAATTTATTGTGTAATATTGATAGAAAAACTTCCACCAATTGCAAAATAACAAGGTTCGTTCAGTGTGTTTCTCTGTATTAAATTCGTCATATGACAGCAGAGGTTTTGCACCGGTAAATTTAAAGCTTTCTGACTCTGTTGCTGTTGCCGTTGCTTGCTGGACGAAAAAGCATGCTGGACTAATGGGGACATGTTACAACGCACTGGAGATTTCGGTACGTGCGCACCGGCCATGCCTTTCTGCGATAAAACCACTGACATGACATAAAGCAGCCTGCAAAAGCATTTATCTCGTTTGGCGGAGTCTCATATAGGGTGCAGTGGCAGAGTTGAGCAGATCTTTTTCTGTAGAACATTAATATTTACGATCCCTTACTCGTGAGTCTGCACAAAGGTCAGGTTGTCGATTTATTGTTGTAGGGTAATATTGATAGAAAAACCACCACCCATTGCAAAATAAAAGGTCCATTCAGTGTGTTTCTTTGTATTAAATTCGTCATGTGACAGCAAAGGTATTGCACCGGTAAATTAAAAGCTTTCTAACTCTGTTGCTGTTGCCGTTGGTTGCTGGACGACGAAAGCATGCCGGACTGATGGGAACATGTTGCAGAGTACTGGAGGTTTCGGTACGTGCGCACCGGGCATGCCATTTTGCGATAAAACCACTGTCATGACATAATTCAGCCTGCAAAAGCATTCATCTCGTTTGGCGGGGTCTAATTTAGGGTGCAATGGCAGAGTTGAGCAGATCTTTTGCTGTAGAACATTAATATTTACGATCCCTTACTCGTGAGTCTGCACAAAGGTCAGGTTGTCAATTTATTGTGTAATATTGATAAGAAAAACTTCCACCCATTACAATATAAAAAGGTTCATTGAGTCTGTTTCTCTGTATTAAATTCGTCATATGACAGCAAATGTTTTGCACCGGAAAATTAAAAGCTTTCTGATTCTGTTTCTGTTGCTTGCTGGACAATGAAAGCATGCCGAACTCATGAGGACATGTTACAACACACTGGAGATTTCGGTACGTGCGCACCGGCCATGTCATTTTGCGATAAAACCACTGACACGACATAAATCAGTTGGTAAAAGCATTCATCTTATCAACGAAGTCAACAGTCGTAAAGTTGAGCAGATCTTTTGCTGTAGAACATTTATGATCACTTAATACTCGTGAGTCTGCACAAAGGTCAGACTGTCGATTTATGGCGCGGTTTGGTAAATAAGACCAGCGATACTTTGAGCAGTTGTGGGCAAGAGCGCCTTCAAAGGTTACTTTACAAAAATTAATGTCCGCTGATTCAGTGCAGGTTGGTTTGAAGGCCTACCGTTACATAAAGACCCCGTTAATTTTGTTTCATTACTACAATATTTGTGTTGCGAAGTGAAAATTTTCCATTTGTACGTGTTTCATTAATATATATTATTATTATTATTATTATTATATCTTTATTTCGGACTTGAGCGTCCATATAATAGTCAAATAAGGCAATAGTATGAAAATCTAGTTACAAAATTAAATTATGGTTGAAAAGATAGAAAAATTGATTATATCGACATACATAATCTAATGGGTTTCTTTTTAAACAGACATTTAAACATAGAGTAACTTATTCCAGTGTTTTACCATCTCTGAGTTGAAATACAATGATTTACATACATTTCGTACAATTGCATTGCTACTTTTTAAAAGTCTTTGTCTCAGGCTGTTAATCTGATTTCTCAGAAGAGCATCAAAGTTGCTTATTCTGTTAGATACAAACATTAGACTCGCGCTGCTCCGTTTCTTATAACCCAATAACAGTCGTGCAGCATTATTGTAAGCAACTTTCAATTTCCTCAAGACATTTGCATAATAGCTATTCCATATTGGTCCCCCATACAACTGATAACAAT
>LD350326.1:126047-138364 GCA_001465055.1 Ptychodera flava | reverse complement strand
GTCCAGCTTGCTTTGTAATTCGAAACATATTGAAACACTTGCTCATTTTGCTGTTGATTTCCATAATAGTTCGAAGAATTCATATATCGACGAATTTGCAAATTTCGTGTCGCGTCGAACAGCTGCAGTCATGTCGACAGCTATCAAGCACGAACGATGAAAAGCCCGAATATGAATGACGCGATTTTCAGTTGTCGTTACAAACAAAATTTCATTTCTGTGAGAAACTCCACGATGACGTTTTGGAGATCAAATGGGAAATACCATATTCTCTTTGCTCCGATCGATCTGCCAATTTGAGTAGATTTTACCTCATCAGATGTTCGGAAATCTATCGTCAGTTCACGGAGCTTTTTTCGTCTTTCATTTTACTTTCACAAAAATGATTCGAGTTGTATAAAGAGTACCAAGGAAGCGTGAAATCACATTGAGTGCATTTTGTCATCAGCTGTCAGCTAGTCGTTTTCCAAAAGTGGCTTTTTGGAGTACATGAGCTTAAATACTAGTACTCTTTCAGAGGGCATGAAAAGGATAGGTGTGTATAACTCTTGAACTATTCCAATAACCGTTGTTAGTGTGAGAATGACGTGATATAAACTTAAGCCAATCACTGATTGAGCGCATATTTTTCATATGGAAGGCCCATGAGGCTCAAAGAAAATGTACGTCATCCATTAACCTCAGTCAAAATTAGCACTTTCTCACTTGTCAATGGACCCACAAAGCGAGACCGCCTGAACTGGGAAGTGATATGTAAATGAGTATGACTCGATGACGTTCCTGTCGGCAAACATTTCATCTAACTTGTACCATTGCAGCTATAAATAAATCTTTTGTACCTCCATGCTACCACTTTGTGTACGGAGTGTGAATATCAATCAGTCAATCAATCTTTATTACATCACAGACCCTAGTTTTTCTCAAATGTTAAACTCAACTAACACTATATTCAAAATTCGACGAAGTACAAAATTAAAACACATTCAAAAGGACAACAAACTATCCAAATGTACAATAACAAGATAATGAACTGTAAACTTTAATAGTGGGGTCGGGTGACCTGACTAAGGCTTCATGCTGACCATGTAGCTCAGCTAGCCCTACGTGCGATGTGTGTTCCCAGCGTTATCGGCCTGACGTATCTTGCTTGTGGTTCGATACGCGTACACACGGAGATGACCACTGTGGTATGCATATCGCAGCAGCCATTGCATCGCCGTGTATCGATCGAGCCACAAGCGACTGTGCAATACATGTACTGAGTTGTCGCCAACTACATGGATTTATCTGAGAATATTTGAATCAATTCTTTTTCATTTCCTTTTCCATATTTTAGCCATTTGATGTTATATTTTGCCGACATTTATTTAACGCTTCACGATCACCTCTCAATGTTAATGTCGATTTTGATTTACGAAGTTTACCGGGTAAACCGGGATCAATTATACCGACGTATTTTTTCCTCGAGACTCGCAGAAATTTTCCAACCTGGTAAGTATTTAGCTTTGACCCGTGTGCTTGGTTATGTACATGTAAACTAATAACAAAAGTTTAGTATTTTCTGTAAATCGATAAGTCTTTCGAACACGAAAGATTCGGATATCTGAACCTCAACAGTAGCTACGCAGCTCGAAAGTTATCCTCCGACAGGACAGGAACATTTGTCAAAGCCAGATTTCGCATGGTAGCTATGGAAACAAGCTGTTCATTCTCAGAAAGCATGCAATGTACTTCGTACTGCTGATACTGTCATGGTCTGTGGGCTGTTGCCGTCCCCACACACCGTCAATTGCCTAACAATCACAGGATTCAATCACGTTTGTCATCAAATTTTGATACATGAATTCTACCAATCATCAACCCCTTAACACATTGAAAAAAACAATGGTTGCGGCTACGGGTTCAAGGACATTCACGAGGAGGCACCATCATTGTCGCAGAATTGTTTTGACTAGTTTTATATGGCGATCTGCATACGGTCGCACATCAAACCGACAAATGTTCGCTTAAAAATATGAAGTACGAAATTTTTTTTTATTTAACTAACTGAGTCATCGCCTTTGTTATTGCCTAAACATCCCCGGTTTTTTTTCGGAGAGACTGCAACATGGATATCCTCTAATGCATAGAGTACAGCTGTTCATCCAATATATTTATTCACTGTTTCGAAAAACATCTCGTCAGATATGTGCTTTGGCGATCGGACCAAGTTTTTGTACGTTGGTCAGAAATAAATGACAATATAGGTTTGGATATTACATCTGTGGAATTAGGACAGAGTATTAAAGATGAAATTACTTTCATCAATCGACAAAGAAGAGAATGAATGAGTCAGTGAATATCGAATCATAGACAGGAGAATCGAGACAGGCCACTGTCCATAGTTTAATCAATTGTGAACAAAAGTATTTCGATTAATTGACTAATGCAAACAGAAAGGAAATTTCATCAACTTGAAAAAGTCACCGCTTTCCCTTGACATCGGATTCCATGGCAATGGAGCAACACACGATGTCGTTTAGTTCCTCAAATATCTTTTAAAACGGCAAGACGATAATAATAATACTTTTCACGACAGCAAAATCTAAATGAACTTGAATCTGAACTTTACATGACAGTTATGTGGAAGAAACGATTAGAAATGGCAGCGTTTCTTGGTACAGCGTCTACGCAAGAACGCGCTATGGCTTGAGTGACATACCAGCGGCGCGGGAACAGGCGCTCGAACTGGGTAGTCTGCTAAATAGATCGCTTTTCGGCTCGATCTATCGATCCCGTAGTCGACATGCCCGCACTGCAACCTAAATGAGTGTTTAGGTTGCAGTCGTGGGCATATCGACTATGATAGATCGAGTCGAAAATCGATCTATTTAGCAGACTACCAAGCTACAGAGCGCCTGTGCTTGCGGGTCTGCAGTGCGGTCGCTCCATCTAATTACAATGCTGTGCCGTATCTAACATGTTTACATCGCAAACGTTTTACCGATTCACACCTGTATCGCGTCCTTTTTTGATTGACATCTTACAGACCTTTGTTATCCAGCAATCCCACACCCCACTCGTCTTTGATGGAAAGTAACTCAAATAATCACCGCAATTCCGACACGTCTGAGACAATTGTGAATCAAGAAAATGATCAAAACTTGTGAAACGCAGTCACTACCCCTCGTAATGCCTTCATGTTTGTGTTTTGCCGAACACTCAGTCCCCGGCAAAACTGATCTTTGGATGCACCAAAAGGTGTTAACTTGCATGTTGTTTTAGGAAAGTACGTATATTATAAAATCAAAATGAATAGATGAGTATTTTCTATAAAAGCTCGGTTACATTTTAGCTTCGATCAGATCCCACCCATCCGTTCAGACTGTTGTGAAACATTCCGATATTCGTCATGTCTTTTGAGCTGAACAAGGGTGAACTTTTGAGCTGGAAGGTTCTCCAGCGTGTGCCGATGCCACGCGAACGACGGACATTCCACATTACGTCAGGAAGTGAGTCAGTCACATGTCAGTCGCAAGAACAGTCGCACTTGCTGTTTGTACGTTAAATGAGAGTCTCAGACACCGTCTCAAATTCACTCGCAAATATACATCCCCGAGCGAAATGCTAGTCTCAATTACAGTCGCAAACGTGATCGCACTTTGACTCTTCTATGAACTGAGAGTCTCGGAATCACTCGTATTTCTTATTCATTTGGGGGTCATACATACCTCCATAGATACATACATACATACATACATACATACATACAGATGCCACTGACTCACCATATAAGCTCTTTTTGGTATTTATATACATACCAAATATGAGCTTAAAATTAATAAATATATGAGTATGAATACTTTTGATAAATGTTAAATATTTCTGTCATTATTGTATACTTGCACAAATACCCTACTGCACTCGAATCTTGAATGCTGATCAGTTTTCATGCCAAATTCGCACATTTGTATTACACACACTGTTATTAATAACTTTTACGATTACTAATATTCTTGTTAAAAAAAAAAAATTTTCTGTCATTATTGTATACCTTCAAAAGTACCCTACATCACTCAAATCCTAAATGATGTTCAGTATGTATGCCAGATTCAGTCAGCTCTAGCTCAGACCCTCAGAAATATGGTCAGTGTAGTAAATACACTGCAACAGCATTGCTGAGTAACTTGATGCTAGGTCAGAGTACTGCCTTGGCAGACTCACTAAACAGTAAATAATAGGAAGGGGCCAACTTTGACCGTCCAAGCAGTGCACAGGCCTTCAAATAACTCATGGTTTCTTCCTTGCTGCTTGTTGATTTCCAAAACTGCAACTGCACTGGGGCAAGTCGATAGGTCAGACATTGAACTGGCCTGGTTTTAGGACCCTTGGTTGTGCGACATGTGAAGCCTGGGCCATTGAGAAATGATGCATCGTTGAGATTTCAGGCCATTTTCAGAGCATTCCCACTCAGCCGGCAACATATCTGATTTGCATAGATTCAAAATTGGTGCGTCTCACTTGCACTATGTTTGTGAGGGTGGATTGATCATTAGCATTTATAAAGAAAGCATGCTGACATCAATGACAAACCAGCCTATAATTGGCGGCACATACAGTACAATTCTGGGATTATAGGCCGTTTTGTTAATGTCAGCACACTTTATAGATGCTAATGATGATAACACCCAGTGTTATTGGATTTGGATTGATATGATTGCCATTATTATACATACATACAGACAGACAGACACACAGACGCCACCAACTTACCATAGAAGCTCTTTCTGATATATATATACATATACCAAATATGAGCTAAAATAGAGAATTCCTAGCATTCCAGTAAGCAATGTGATCCTTTGAACATTTCCTATTTGACTGACCAGGTCTATGGTATAAAAATCCTACAGCAATGTGACACACAACACACACATACATAGACAGATACACATGAACAAACACTTACCATACATACACTAAATATGTTCATACAAAGCTGGCCAGACAGACAGGCAAACAGAGATGAGCCATTCTGCTCATGAAGTTTGCTTCAAGTGGCATCCAACATGACACAAAAGAAGTTAACAAAAGCTTACCATGCAAAGCCTTCAAGGAGCCTACAGAGCCTAGAATATGTAGCTTTAGACTTAGGGATACTGGCAATGAATGGCATTCCCACTGGTTCAGGCATAGCCTTACATACAGACTTGTGTGTGGTCCAGTGGCGTTTTTGACAGTTTCTGTAAAGGAAAGGAAAGATTCAATATATCTAAAGTCAGTATCTTCGATAACTCTGTTGTTGAACATTTTGAAGATCCTACGATAAACCTAGCTTTGTGTGGTGTTTTGTGGGGCTTTGGTATCCAGTATAAGCTAGGCAACTCATTGTGGTCATCCTTTGTTGTAATATTAAAATCATCCATGAATGACTTATGGTTTGCCAAAATTTCAGATTTGTTGAACATTGATTGTCTGTAAGTGGAGGTGGTGGAGGTCTTAGTTACACCAAGTTTGTCTATAAGACATTCAAAATAATACTTCTTACAGACAAATACAATGTTATTGGCAGCTTTATCAGCAGGAACGACAACATATTTGTCATGGATATCATTCAAACACTTAACAGCATCAGAACCTTTAAATACAGAATAGGATCTTCTGCAAACATCTGATTTTAGTCGACCAATACGGCCATGGACTATTTTCCTCACAGATTTGACCTATTCTGACAGAGTGTCTAGCTCTACATCCTCCCTTTTAGCCCATTTCCTGGCATATTCTTCAACAGAGTCCATAATGATCTTAAAAATTATGGTTCCAGTTGATCCTGCAAGGTTCTCTGAACTTGGGTCCACAAGATAATATCTTACAAAGATGGTGATATTCAACCAAGTTCAGATCACTAGTGGTGACATGGCCAACTGGAGTATATTTGAAGGGAGATGTAGAGCAGTCACAGGATGCTGGTGTTTGAAGGAATTCATCAATATTTACGTGCTGCAATGCCTTATTGTAATTGAATATTTTATTGGAGATTGTCTTGGTGTTCCGATATGACAGAATAGGTACAGACTGGTTCTGAAAGTATACAGGTACAGTTGATGTAACCTTTTTGTTGTGAAGTATATTGCTGATATTAATGGCAACAAGTCCTTTGTTTGTAAATGGAAGATGTGTGAAATGACGATGATCATCAGTCATAGGTTCAGCACGAACAGGCTTGTATAGTCTGTATAGTGCAATATCAGCAATAATACTGACCAGTCTGTATGGTTGTTTGTTCTGATCTGTCAAAGACAATCCCAATGCATAGGCATGCAACCTTCTCAAGTCCTTGATTGAAAGAGCAAATAATGAAGTATGAATGTGATGGAGACCTAAAGGCTTCTGTAATAAAAGAAGCATTTCATGAAATTTGTCATGGCAGTTGGAGGTAGATGTATTCAATTTAGTCCGATGGTAACGCCTATGTCCATGACTACATCTTCTACAGACAGAAGACTCAAAGAGGCCCATCACATTCATTTCTGAACAACCAGGACTTGAGAGATTGTCTATTTCTTTGATGTTGTCATTACAACCATAAGGCATTGCGGTACCTCACTGTCTAATCCAGTGTTGTTCTCTCTGTCTACGGAATGGTGAACTAAGTGTGGGGCTGTTGGTAGGATGGTGTATTTTTTCAAGAATACGGACACGCATAGACAAAGTGGAGTGATCGTCTTGGTTAAAATGCTTATAAAGTTGCACGTCCAAAGATCAATTCACTCCACTGCGATGTCCGTTGATTCTAGATCGTAAGCTGTTTCCTGTTTCACCAACATAAATGAGCCCACACAAAGAACACTCAATTCCATAGATTACATTTTTGGTTGTGCAATTCAGAGGTTCCAGACATTTGGTAGAATAGGTCTTCCCTGTCAAACTACTACTGAACTGTTCTGTAGTGATGAGCATACTACGAGTTTTTCAGTTTTTAATACCACACTTTGTAATGGAACCTGTATAATCACAAGCTAGAGATGACTTTAAACAGTCAGTCAGTAGCAATTTGCATGGTTTAATTGTCTGGTAGCTTTCTCCATTTTGTGATAAAAATCAGTCATACTTTCATCTGTCAACTACTGCCAATACATAATATGTGATTAATAAGGCCAGGTCTTTTTCGCTTTATGTCAGGGAAAACTGTTACCTGATGTCAATTTCAATTCAAAACAAGTCATAGTCAACAACATAGTCCCCACTTGGTCAATAAATTTAAAAACTATTCAAGGAAATGATGGAAAAGTGATATTGTCATCAGACATCCGGAAACTGGTGGAGAAAATGTTGTATTGATGTGTATTGGCACTTTTATTGCTTTAACAAAATATTAGACCTTAAGGCCAGATGAGATGTGGTGATAGGAAAAAAACTTGGAGCCAAAACACTCTGTTTAGATTCTAGGTAATCTAGCTGGAGGGTTGATATGTTACTTTGTGTTGCATCGCATTGGTTTGTGAAATGAATTCAGATTCGTGTGTAGACTATTAAGGAAGTTTTATCATTATATTCCGAGAAATTAGTTGCATATTAGATCATAATTTACATTTATTTTGCATGCATTGGTAAGTTCTGGCGTGCTGTCTTTGTGTCATGTTTGAGATAATTAAATTGGTCGTCGCCCGTGTGATTAACACTTCTGGATATGAAAAAATAATAACAAAATGGCCACGCAGCAGCCATATGGTATCATATCATGAAATAATCTTGCATTCATGTGTAAGTCATATTGCATTGTTCTTTTGCCAAGTTTGAATGAGGCACCTCTGTATAATTGCTTGAGACATGATCAAAATGGAAACAAAGTGGGCTCCACCTAGTGGCCATATGGGGTTGTATCACAAAACAAATGGACATGCATACCGGTATGTATGCCAGTATCTATTATGTTTGTACCAAGTTTAAAAGAAATCGGCCGACACATGTCTTAGATATCTGCATGGATGCACAGACGCATGGAGCCCAATCTATAAATCCCCCAAGATATCTTCCACAGGGACTAATAAACGTATGGGAATTTGCCTGTTGTTGTGCGATTAAATTAAATGTCCTTGTGCTATCTTGTTTTCTTGCATGTCTAAGAAATAACTCTTCACAAACAGATGCATGCATGATGACCACATGAAAATATGGAACCAAATCTATGAGTCTTTATCCAGAAGGGACTAAAGGGTGTCCGTAAAGTCAAATTCTGGAAGAGGACCAATTGTCAAATATTGGACAACAATTGGAAGGAAGAGAGTGAATCCATTACACAGAAATGCCTAGATAAGGGAACTAATGGTAAACTGGGGTCACCTGTTATGTTGAATAGACAGGTGCCCCTTATCTTATGATGAGAAAGGGTGTATTTGGATCATCATAAAAAAAATGCAAAAGATGCAGTAAGTTTGTTCAGCATAACTGTATAAACAACTTAGGTCTTGCAATGCCAAGACACTAAGAATAAAGCCTTCCAAGTGTTGACACAAACTGACACAAGTACACAGTCACACCTTAATCACTACTACAGCATCTCTTTCAGAAAGGATGTCCACATTTACACAGTATTATACTCACTGATCACAATATCCTACTCTATAGCATTTAGAACACCTCCTCAACTTGTTGCCGGCTATACCTTCTGTTTTACAATATGAACACTTGGTAACATCATGGTGGGGCATTATTGTACGCTGTAAAATTAGAACATACACGGGCATTAGATTGTAGAATAAATCCATAACATTATGGCAGACACAGATTGAATCAGATGCTGTTCACAGAGAAGTGAGGCTGTGTTATAAGTATTAAACAAAATTTTCGCTCTATCCTATTTACCATTTGATATCAGATGTGATATTTTACATTAAACATTGAGGTATGCATCACTTTTGGAGTATTCCCAAACTATATTTGCAACAAATAAAATGGCTTTTGCACAATGTGATGTTGCTGACATAAAAATTGGAAAAACGTTAAGAGATAGTATAATTCAGATATTTTGGGTAGCTAAAAACGGGAATACTAAAGTTTAATTTTGTATATTATCTGATGATAGTTCCATTA
This sequence comes from Ptychodera flava, assembly GCA_001465055.1. Taxonomy (NCBI): domain Eukaryota; kingdom Metazoa; phylum Hemichordata; class Enteropneusta; family Ptychoderidae; genus Ptychodera; species Ptychodera flava. Next base: position 129,292 of record LD350326.1, on the reverse strand, counting down.
AAGTTCTTGTCATTTTTTGAACAATAAGCAGTTAATATTCCTTGGTTTAAACCACCTTGTAGAGAGTGAGTGCATGGCATGACAATGTGATGTTGTGCAAGCAACATTTGTAGAATCAGTGACCTAGTGTAAACAAAATGGCCATCACATTCTACGCTGTATGATAATCTAGTGTTATTAAACTGGGAGATTTTTAGGTGGAAGAGTAACAATAAAAGTGTCATGTAGGAAAGTAAAAATTCTTCATATGTGAAGTTTCTGTAAGTCCTGTTGTCTTTTCTTATCTGTTCAATGAGTTGTGGAGGAATGTTGTTGTGCATGTTTTTTCTGAGGAAACACGTTGCTTACGAATGGTGCCTGTTTCTAGAAATATTTCCATAATTATACGCCAATTGGGGAATAACATATACCTATAATAATTCTAAAGGGTTAAATAGTAAACTACCTTAGGAGCATATTAAGGATATAACATTGTAAAATAGCATGTCAGTGTAACACAAAATGTAATGAAAACGGGAGAACCCTGGAAATTACATGAAACAGCCATTTTATACTACCTGTATTATAGAATATATACCACAAAATGGATGTTACACCTACCTGAATAACCGCCAGCTCAAATACCTGTTCTCCTGCCGCTTGTTCAGATAAAACTTCAGCACTAGAAGAAGAAAGTAATATAGCTGTTCACCACCAACAATCAATGAAATAGGTTATATTGATCAAATTATACAACACTTTGACAAAATGTCTTTGACATTTGTCTTTTGACAAAATAAAAATAAACAATTTACTCATAAAGGACACCAGACAAGTTTAAACAGTTTAATGTTTAATGAGTAAGCAATGCTAATGTGCGCAATATTCAGTGTCGGGTGACTGAAATATTGTGCATTGGAATATTGATGTAATCATGTTTTGACAATTTGTGTTTCAAACTTTGCCGAAAATCACACAAAATGAGCATTTTTGAAGTAGATGAAGTATCAGGTAAGAATTTTGAGAATGAAAGGGAAAGATCAACTGTTACATGATAAATGAACTTGCTCATTTTCACAGTGAAATCGAAAATGGAAGATAGTCACATGTCATCATCTGCATAGCTATTTGGGAGTTTGACGTGCATATACACAAGTCTAAGGGCCGAGTTGGTGCAGAGCAGTCAACAAGTAACTAAGAGATGATGAGCTCATTGTCTTCAAGACTCTTGCATGGCGGTATGTTGCTGTCAAGGAAACACGACGTAATTTGGCAACTTGTTCCTGCATAACGGGATACCATGACGCACTGGGAGACTGCATTGTTTCAACCTGATGTTTGCTTTGTTACTCTAATGCAAAGTGATTGTTCGCACAAATTTGACACTTCAAGTCGTGACATCGTTGCTATTTGAAAGTCAGGTTACTGCTTTCTTTTGACTATCAGTCAAACTCTTACATGTAACAGATAAGACGCTTGTGATGTGTTCTCCGAGGTCACTCATGGACGATGCGTGGCCATCGGAGCTGAAATACATGTAAAAAGTGATTATGTGATAGGCTATTTACAGATCACATACAACCACATGGCGGCACTTTTAATCAAAAGATCTAGCGACTCGTTTGGCTAAGGTCTGTTTTCAGGAAGCATCCAGCTGCCCGGACAAGAGACCTTGGCAAGCAAAGATGAAACCTTCGTCAGAGACAAACTATCTTCGTAACACAACCAGTCCATTACTATCACACTGTATGATGTTTACTGACAATGTTTATGAATTTGTGTTCAGACTCACAGTCACCTAATTATAAGTATGCTTATTGTACTAATACATGTATAACTTGTGTTTCCAAGTGTTGCTTTCAACGTGCTTATTATAGAGCACAAGAAACACTGCATTATAAATGTAATAGTTGAGTTTTTATACTTGTGACAATGGAAAGTCAAAGTTTATGCAACTGATCTATGTTGTGTCTTTTTTCTGTGTTTGTTTTATTTTGCAGGCTGGCTGGTAGGCTTTTCAAAAATCAAAGGACGGCAAAGAATTTTCTTTACATGGCCTAAATTATTTCCATTTTTATTCAATTAAATTATAATTTCTCTCATTTCAATTTATTTGTTTCTCCTATTCAATTTATTTTCTCTTCTATCTATTTGTTTGTTTGCCTATATATCTATCCAAGTGTTACAGACATCAAATCCTGAATATGCTGCATGAGTTGTTCAGTCAATTATTTCAATTCTTTTTCAGTATATTAATTTGTTTTATATATGTGTTTGTTTGTTTGTTTATTTATCCTGCATTTTTTGTGAGGGACTGGTGGCCAGGAAAAGCAGTTTTCACTCTGTAATGAGTTTGTATGCTTAATGTCACTGCAGAGAACCATGCTGTTTGGTACATTGTCTGTAAACTGTTGTTTGATTTAAGTCTTTTGATTTTGCTGACAGTCATTTCTATATGGGTTGGCATTTGTCCTTAAACAAACCCTCAGTGTGGTCATAAGCACAGCAATGGAAATTCTCTGTATTGTAGTATACCAGCCCTTTTGTAACATACCATGAATCAATTATCAATTGTTAGGGACTCATGATACTTTCAAACAGGTTACAGGTAGACCTGTTGTAGTTTATACGGTTGGGTTACAGGTGCACCTGGATGAGTGAAATTTGGTAAGGGAAACAAAAACATCACTATTATGATAATAACCGTATTGTTTACAGTATCTCTGAAATGTTAGTTATGATTGGTTTGCAGTTACCCCTTTGAATGCTGAAATTTTTCCCACCAAAATTTTAGTGCCACACTTTTTTTTATGAATTTTTCTGTAATTCTTTTGAAAATTTGGGACCGAATGGACAGCACTTTTCATAGACGCCAGTTTTGGGTCAAAATTTTGGGGAAAATTTGAAAAAAAATGTTTGGACCTGAAAAAAATTGTCTGGGTCATATTTTATAAAGGTGACAATAATTGACTTTGGCACTCAAAGGGTTAATCACAGTTATACAAAAAAGTGATATATGGGCTACTCACACAAATAATATATCATTTGATGACACACCAGAAAGACTTGTTCCTCTGGTATATATCTTGTGTATCTTGCTTTTGTATGCTTCAAATACTCTCAACTGTAATATTGAAAAATAAAAAATAGTGTCAAGGACGAGGTATGTAATTGTCTCGAAACTGACATTGTACGAGCAGAAGTACGGCCTCGTACTTTCATATTACGAGTGACGTAAGTCACACATGCCTTTTGACCTAATTTTT
>LD350326.1:90439-104016 GCA_001465055.1 Ptychodera flava | reverse complement strand
TTCCATTTTTGCTGTGTATCAAGAAAATCTGGACAGATATCGGGCAAAACAAGTCTTAGAACAGTTCAATTTGTACATCAGGCCAAAATATAAAAAAATGAGAGATTAACACATGGATGAAAAAACTTTTTTAGAATTTGATTTGAGGTAACTCATCCTTCTGTAATCAAAGGTCGCATCAAATAACGTCACATCAGTATTGTTTTTATTCTGCAATAACTGAGGTACCAGAATTTTCTGTTACCAATACTTGGAAAGAAAGAATCAAATGGAAATCTGATATGACAAGGATATCCATAAAAATGTAATTTGACTATGAGGTGTATACTGCCGTATGGTGGTTTGAATGTGAATGATGTAGTCTGACTCTAAAATGCTGTTAGTACTGATAGAAAATGCCAAGTGTAAATCAGGAGAACATATTTACACTTGGCATTTTCTTAGAATATCAGTAGATGATAGCTGAACTAGGTACTAACCAAGGTCAAGGACCCTATTTGCAGTCTTAATTTTCAAAAGACCCCTTGTTGTACAGTGTACATTGTTTTTTAAGGCAGGAGTCGTTTCATTAACCCTTTGAGTGCGGTAATTTTCCAACCAAAATTTGAGTGCAACATTTTACATTTTTTTAAGAATTTCTCTTATATTTTTTTTGATAATTTTAGACTGAATGGACATAACTTTAAATGGGCAACATTTTTTCATCGAAATTTTGGCAAAAATCTGCAAATAAAATCACTTGGGTATATTTGATAAAGGCGACAGAAATTGACTTTGCGCTCAAAGGGTTAAAGAAAACGCTTAACAATTTCACCTGGACATATGAACCAAGTAATAAAAAAAACGAACTGTGGACAGAAGCTGATGTGTTGCTTTTCTTATCTTATCACTTTTGGTCCCCATAGACAAAGTGTAAGGGTTAATAGATATCGCTTGGGCTCCGTCTGTCCATCCAGGCGTTACCTACAGATGTGACTGAACCAATTTTGTTCAAACTTGGTATCACTTTGGTATTAACCCCTTGGTTATGCCGGATATTTCTGACGCCATAAGGAATCACCATACATCTTGAGTGCCGTAAAATTCCGGCATGATTCAGTATGTTATTTTCATAACTCATGTAAAAATCAAAGCTGTACATATTGACATTTTATACGAATTTTAATTAATTTATTTTAATTAATTTATAATTATCATGAAGAAGTTTATTAAATTATCAAAAAATAATTATAATATGAATTATTGAACATTTAAGATGTAGTAGTCAAGGGGTTAATGGTTATTTCATTTGAAACGTGCATAGCAGTCTAGATGAAATTGGCCACGCAGGTTACCAGTACACCAGACCTTTCAAAAATAACAAGAAAAAATCTTTTGCTCAAAACTAAGTTTATTTTCCAAGAGAAAAAATACCTGCTTGGAATAATTTTTCAACTTCAAAGCCAAGACAGGTCCAAATACAATATTTTTGACATGTGGATATGAACAAGAAACATCTGAAATGCAAACATTTTTTATGTTGGAAAGCTAAATCATATTGCTTGTTTTGTGAGATATGCAAAAATACATAAACATGCTTAATTTTTCAATCTTTGAAAACCACATCATTTTAGATTTGATGTTGACACAAAAAATGCCTCCAAGACATTGAAAGGTTAGCTAGAATACCCTTTCATTCAAGAACTTCAGTCACTGTTTTGCTGTTCAGTACTTTGCTTTACTGACTTTACTGGCGACTGATCATCATTCACTTCTGAATCTGAATCTGAGCTCTCACATGATATAGCTACATCGGCAACCTTGTTTTTGATTGTGAGTAGAGACCGTTGCAACTCGATGCGTGACATTATGATCCCATTTCTTTTGGCAGTTGCTATTGCAGAAGCAGGAGCTACACCTGTGATGAAAACACACATACATTAGCTGTTTGCAAAAAAATCACATTATTGCACATGCATGGATCAGCAAATCCACTTGCTCAAGCTCATGGGCTAGTGCTTTTTATGACTAGGCTAGTACCTTAGACTAGCCCGGCAAACTAGCAAATTGTTGGGCTTTTAAGCTGATGTTGAACTGATGGGCTATTTGAAACTCTGGTTGGGCTTAGTGATCTGTTTTAGCCCAGGGGCTAGTAGATCTGAAAAAATTTGTTCACCCCTGACATTAATTTCTTTTGCTATTTATATCTATAGGCAGTCAATAGGTATTATGATCATGATTCAGATAAAGTTTAACCATATCAATCATCACTTAACAGTAGCTTTCTGTATAGCATTATAATGTAATTTATGCATGGATTTAGGACTGGAATAAAACAACTGGAAAAACAACTGTGACTTAACCAACACTTACAATCTTCAATACTGAGAATCAGAACTGCTCCAGATGCTGGAGAAAAATCGTTGATTATCTGATTGTACAAACTGGCCCATGTCTTCGCCATATAAAACTCACTTCCTGGATTGGTCTCAGCTCCACCAAAGAACTCAATATGTAGGCCTATGACATGCTTTGTTTCTGTGAAGATATTAAACAAGTGATGTTTAACTCAGACGAGAGCCTCTTGTGAAGCTGTGTGATTATCAAGTGATTGCCCAATCTGATTAAAATCAAATGTAGAGTATGGAAATGTCTATACTCGAGTGGCATTGTGGTGCTGTTGCCAGGCTCACATGACAGCATCAGAATACTGTGCAAGTTATAGACATTTTTGTACTCTACATGTGATTTCAATCAGATTGGTGATTGCCCAACTAACAATAATAGTTTTTATTCAGCATTACTAGAGTGAACAGTATTGTCCTTCCTGTTTTGTGTACAAAAATTGTTCAAAAAAAATTTCAGCTCTTGTTTGGTAACGGAAATTTCTGTAACCATACTCAGGGTACTGTACATTGAAGGAAAACAGACGTACTACATGTTCTATCAACAATACAGGGTTGGTAAATTTTCATAGTCAAAATTTTTGTTGGTTTGAGGAATTTACTTACCAGCCAAATGAGCATATGCCCATTGTGTCACGTCACTGCTACTGCATACAGTATGGAGGTGTTTCGGGTTAATTAGCTGAATCACGCAAAACTCATTTAGAAGGGCTCTAATATTGGCATCTCTGATCATACGATTGATAGCGTCAGGAAAGCCACACTGTTAAGAAAAGGAAAATATGCTTTCGTTACTTGCAAATTATCGCTGTTAGCTAGGAAAGTTGACCAACTGCACTGTACTGTAAAGGCCAAATGAAGATAAGAGAGACAGACAGACAAGCAAGTAGATATATAGATAGAAATATTTTTAATGCCTGTTTTAGTGAAATCACACAGTTATTGGTTGCCAAAAAATCACACAATTATTGGTTGCCATAATGTTTTTTCCCAATTAATCCCAAGTATAAGGAGACATACTTGAAAATATCAGCCTTGCCAAACCATAGTCTATGGCCAAACTTACCCCTTTAACACAAACACAATGTGTAGTGATAACTTACTGTAGAAGTTTGTATCCTGTTCAGGATTATTAGCGACAGCCCCTTCATATCCATAATGCTGCTGGCCAGGTCAGCCCCATACTCGGTCGTCTCAACATTTTTTATTTCAATAAATGCTATCTTGTGGTGTTGGCCAACTTGAACCATGTTTTGGTATTTTTCTGCATTATCTGGCTGTGTCATCATTGACACGTATCGCTTGAAATTTTCAGGAATGTATTTCTTTGATACTCTGCATCCCAGAAATTGTTTCAATGTGGTGTACTCTGTGTAGTATGGCCACCTATGATTAAGAAAACACAGTAATCTTTGTAAGTAATTGCATTATGAAAGTTTTAAACAATGACATAATATGAAAATGTTTGGAGCATCACATATCATTACACAGGAATTTGCCCATGATCAAAGGAAATAATTGTGGAAATTCATTATATTTTTTTAAATGTATAAAGTGATGAAATTTAGCCATCATTTTTCTGAAATTTGAAATATTTATTTTTAAAATAGTTTTCCTTTAATAATATCAGAGCAAACACACTTTAAATTTCTTCCACAAAGATGTAGTTGAAATTAACAACAAAACATGAAGAAATAAAACCAAGCAATATCACTCCACACATTTCTTTGATTTAACTTTTGTAGTCAGACTCCACCCCATATTGGGAATGTTTTGTTCTGTCAGGTTATCTCTATAATTTTGACTGAAAAGTAAGTTGTCATTTATTACAGCTACTCAAAATAACAAGTTTGACCAAATAATGGTGGTGAAACGGACTATAGTTTCAAATGGTTTCTATTCATGTACAGAAAGGGACAGACTTGCAGTCTTATTTTGGGAATGTATACTTACTTTTCACGTGCCTCATCCCAAGTTGCAATGCCAGTCATAGTCATGATGGTCACTTGAATGGATCTCATGTCCTTGATCATTTGTGCTCGATCTTTCAGTTCTGGGAAGTCGATTTTCAAGTGATTAAGCTGATACAGCAAGTCATATTGCTCATCATCAGTCAAATTCCGCAAAGGTTTCAAATTTGAAGCTTTGCAATCAGGAATTTGTCGTGAAGTCAGCATAGCTTCTTTTTTTTTGATTTTTTGGTTTTTTAGTTTGTGCTCAGAATATTTGGAAAAGACATCTTCCAGTTCACTGTAGGCCTTGGGGCTGATCCCAGCAAGGAAATAGATCATATCCAGTTGTTCAATCTGTAAAAGGAACATGCAAGAGTTTTACTGACATGAAAAACACCAAAATCAGAACAAGCAGTAGGGTTAAATCAGTGTGCCCTCTATTAAAGCCACTATGACATGCCACGGGGCAAAAAAATTCTATGACGCAAGAAAATTTTCAGTTTAATAGGAATTAAAATTATACATGGCGACTCAAGAAAAATTAGCAAATTTTCAATCTGACTCAAAAGTTTTATGTGTAATCTTGGAAGTTAGAGGGTACACTGGTCAAAATGTCTCAGTAAAGATAGAGGCTTGTACAAATTTTGTCAAATTATCTATTAAGTTTCCATGACTTCGCTCAAAGTCTGATTATGCAATCTGTATCATATTAGACACTATTTAAAATGTTCCCATAAAACCAGAACTGCATGCATCACAGTTGTTCAGGTTATCAGAGTACTATATGTGTTCAATTTTTATAATTTTAATTCATCAAATTTCTTGGTTAAGGTTGAAATGGTTACAGAAATTTCTATAACCTAATACCACAAAAACAAAAACAAAAAAAAAATGCGTCAAGTATTGAAATCAAAATGTAATTGGGTTTGAAGTAGAAGCATGCAAATTGAGGTTTCATTTTGAGCTAAATGCGGATTTTTGTAGAATTTGTTCATGTTAATTAAGTGCACAACTAGAGAAAATATTCAAATCTTACATGTATGCTGTAGGTTCATTTTTAGAGGGGACATTTTTGTCCTATACATGTATGTGTCTATTTAGGTTTGGATACACAGGAAATCACTTTCATCCATTGCTACTATATCAGTTTCTCTAAAACGGACAAAATTGACAATGCTGTATTTTAAGGGCTTCATGAACATATTAGGAGTTGAATTATGGAAAGAGTGCTAACACTGGAACTGCTTTTGACCATGTGGTTTGATAGAAATCACTTCAGCAAGGATATAGGCATGGTTGACCTGTTGACCTTTTCATGGGTAGCTGCATGTGTATTATTTTTATATGATCATGTTGACTTTACAATGAAAGCATGTCTACTTACGGTCTCATTTAAATGATTTGCACAAAGTTCTTTCCATGGTCGTGGTTTTCCATTCACTGTTTCATCTTTCTTTGTATTTGTCATGCTATACAGCAAATTTCTGCAATACTCTACCTATAATTAATGGAACAAATGATCTTATTTAAACTTGCACAGGCTGAACACTGTTTATTGAGTATCCATACACAGCCTGTTCAATTCATGGTTCATTTTTTAAGATGTATATAGTCAATTTTATCTGCCAAGGTTGAAATGGTAACAGAAATTTCTATAACCTAATACCACAAAAAACAAATCAAAAATGCGTCAAGTATTGAAATCAAAATGTAATTGGGTTTGAAGTAGAACCATGCAAATTGAGGTTTGATTTAAATTGAGACTTTTGTAAAGCTTTTCACCTCTTTTGAGTAATCACAAGATTGTTCAATGAACTAAATATTCATAAAAAATCAAACATTTGAATGATTATGTTTTTGACAGCTACCACACAAGAATATGTAGTTTTGTTAATTTTCAAAACAGTTATCAAAGACATTACCTTTTCTGCTGTGTCATATTCATGACATGTGTGGGCAGAAATGTTGTGGAATACAGCCAGCCTTCTACTTTCATCTGCTGTACAGCCTGAAATATATAATGTCCAACTGAATTATTTTACAAAGTGAATTAAATGATGCGTTCTCCATTCCTACATAATGTTAGTTTTGGCATTAATTAAGGCAGAAAATGAAAACTACAAAACATTAAAGCATGCGACATCACTGAGTGTTTTCCAAATATTTACTTTTAAAGCTCCATTATTAGTAACTTTTGGTTATTGTTTTAGTATTTCTGTTCTATGTATCAACAACAGTTTCATGTTTGAATCTCTGGAGCATGATGAGATTCCTAAGATTTAGCTTATCAACAATCATTTACACGGCAATACACTGCATATACACTATTACATGTACATGTAGTTGCATGTATCTTTTTAGATTTTGGGTACCAAATTTACCGTCCAATCTTTGCAATCAGCTTTTGGATTTGTGTTATCAAGCCATAGTATCTTTCATGATGTTCTTATTTCAACTCTTACCATGGATTGTGTTGATCATTTTTGAATAATTACATGTAATCTATGGCAGCAGCCATTTTGTGGCTTGCAAGTCAAAAAATGGCCGCCGCCAGTATGTATACATACTAGTGCCTGAATTTGATCAACCAAATCCATTGCACAGCTTGAAATAGGCACATTTTCAAAGGTAAAATGGCTTAAAGACACAAGTCCAAAACATGTCTGCAAAGATTGAAGTGAAATTTTTGTAAAGAAAATTCTAAAAAGATACAGCTACTGGGTCCGATTAACTCAAGACTTTCATTTGTCAACAGTAACAATAATGGATGGTACTAATACATTCATACAGGTTGTTTAATTACCTGCAAACAGGGCTACTTCCACTTCTTTTATAGCATCTTCCATTTCCGTTTCTTTCAATAATCGTTGAAGTGCTTCACGTCTGTGATTACCTCCAACGATTACTATCTTGTATGAGTTTGTCGCATTTTTGTTGAACTCCTCAGGTCCTGTGCAGTCTTCAATCACACCAAGTAATGGCTGGGACAGCAACCCTGCATGCTTTTTGCGAAAGGCATTCATCAAAATGTCTATGAAGGGTTCCTTGATATTTCGTATCTTCAACACTTCATTTGGCGCCAGTAGGTGGCTTACCATAACCTTAAAAAAAGTTAAAATTAATTTTATAATCATGATGAAATAGGCACCTTTCCTGTATGTACGTGAATTGGCATTTCCTTTTGCCAAGATTTCTTCTACACACTAGGGCAAAAAAGCAACACACAAATGAACTATAGCCGGTCAGGGGTGTTATAATTGCATATTATCAACAGGAGCTATTTTACCATTGATGCAGTAAAGCATAATTACATGACTTTCAAACATTATTTGTAGTATTCCTAAATTTAGCTCTGATGATATTCAGGAACATATTTAAAATGGACCACCTAAATTTAATTTTAACACTACCATTTGCAGACAATGATTGAGTAGAAATGATAATGCCAATTTACATTTATGCAAAGACAGACTATCAATTTAGAAAAGTTACATTTAAAGGTATAATACTGCTTTGGAATACAAACAAGTTGCAGAATAAAGATGCCCAGAAAGGTTCTTGTAAGAATTGGTGTCTGAAATTTCTGTCACCATTATTCCACTCAGTAATAGTACTTATGTGAGTCAACAAAGACTATATGACTGAAAGGATGTTTTTATTGTGAGGAGGAACAGTGCTTCAACAGTAGCTGTGATATCGCAGCGGTGCTTGTGGCGTCTATCGAACACGCTCAGGTCAAGGGTCATTGCCACAGAACCGCTGCGAGCCAATCTATAGGCTTGTTCTGTAGTTTACAACGACACCTTTCGGTGTCGCTAATTTAGCTCGCAAATTAATGCAATACTAGGTTAATCTTTTAAGAAATCAACGTGAACCTACTGTATCATTGACTATCTATGATTCATCTCCTACTCCTGCTAACTATCTCGACTGTGATAACATGTATTTTCGATCTTTTTGGGTGAGCCGTCTACAGTTTCTGCTCAAAGCGTGAACTTTTGCCCCAGTGTATCGAACATGAATAAAAGATTAACCTAGTATTTCACTATTTTGCAGGCTAAATCAGCGACACCGATTGGTGTCGTCGTAAACTACCAAACAAGCCTATGGGTTGGCTCGCAGCGGTTCGGTGGCGATGACGTACCCTTGACCCGAGCGCGTTCGATAGACATCACAAACACCGCTGCGATATCACAGCTACTTCAACATATGATCAGTACAAAGAATATCTAAATGTACAAATGGCCGCCAACAGATCAGCTGGTCAATAGCATTTGTACCTGTTGTGTAATTGTTTGGCCAAGTAACAAGGTAAAAAGTGACACTGACTGGTGTTTTGCCCACAGTGCAAATTACAGAAAGCCCTACGAATTCAGTTTTTCTCCTACATTATAGCAAAATCATATGACTTAATATGGTAGGTGAAAATGATTTTTATTAGGTTTAATACCTCTCCCCAAAGAAACATATGCAAAAACCATGCTCTAAAACACCTCCTCCCCTAAAGGTCCATAAAATTGTTTCTTAAGAATTGGTATCTGAAATTTCCGTAACCATTTTCTAATCATGGTACTGAAAAGGAAAAATCTACCCTAACAATCCTCATTTCACTCTAGGCCCAACTTTGTCAGAGAAAACAGTGGAATAGGCCATTTTTTAACTCCTCAGTGACCTCACATCCTGGCATTTACATTGATATGAATCCACAAGTTTGGTTAATAACTCTACAAAAACTTCATAATTGCAGTTGCATTCTTTGAATCTTGTACTAAATTACAGTTGTAACTCATTTTCAAGTAATACTTTAGATGTTTCTTGCACCAAAATGTTAATATTCGACAACCCTATGCCAACAAAAGTACCAGGATTAAGGGTAATGAAAATGGCTTACTGGAGTTTTTTATGTTACTGAAATGCTAGTCCATAATCCCCTTTACCAAAATTTGTTCGCTGGTGTTCAGAGTTTTCATAGAAAAAATTGATAAATCACAGTAAAATGATCTCTTGAAGAAATTTGTACTTAGAAATATTGACAATGCTTCAACTGTCCCACGTTCCCTCATTTTGACAGAAATCCATGAGTGTTTGAAGTGTGAAACCTCACAATAGCTATGCAAGTTTGTTGTCATGAAAATGGCCTACTGGAGTAACTCATGGGAGTGAAAATGTGAATACTCTGCACTTTCAATAAAGAAAAAACATACCTTGTGTGTACCAACGTAGCATCTATTTTTTACATCACTGAGGAACTTTCTGTCAATATTCCCACTAACAGGTAGTTCATCATCTGGCTCAGGGATTTCAACTCGTGGTTTGTCAAGTCGTCTTTTTTTGGTTGGCTTTGGTCCACTAATGGCTGCTGCTCCTTTTTCAATATCAAGGCCACAATCAGTGTTCTTTTTCAGCATCTCGGTCAGCTTGTCAGCAAATTCCTGATGATTTGCACAGTTAAAAAACTGCCTTGACATCTCATTTGCTGCTGCATAAAATAGCTTCAGTTTACAGGCATAATTTTTTGTTTTACCATCAGCATTATCACCAGTAAACTACAAAAAGAAATGGAAAAGAATCACTGTTGCTAAAAAATATATTATAACAGTGCCGAGGAATCGAGGATTGAGGTGTAGTCATTGGCTTAGTCCAACAATAATTGACAACATCAGTAAACCTTGCTGTACAGTTCCTAATGATTTATATAAAAATGAAAAAGGAAAGTATGTAGTCTTACAGATCATCTTGCTCTTCAAAACTCTTTAATTAAAAAGATGTGAGTGGACTATACAAAATTTCTCACAACTAAATTCTATCAAACAATCAGAAATATTAGTCTACTTACTTCAAGATATTCTGATTTTCCTATCATTGTTGGTCTTACTGATGTAATTGGTGGCAAGAGGTTGCCTGCCTTATCCTTTCGACGGATAAATTTTCCACCACTTGATTGAATGAACAGAAACAGCCTCTCACCACCACTGTCTTGATCTTTACCAAAAGTCCAAGGTACACCTTTAGGCATGATCACTAATATTGCAATGGCAAAACTTTGAAGCAAGTCTGAGCAGTCACAGCAGCCTCCTTGAGTGAACAGTTGTGAGGTCTGCCAGCATGTGGTCCGAACCAGTGAGTACACTGAGTTTTTGGGACAGTTAGCTAGGTTGAAGACGCCTGTCAAAATGTGAAGCAACCAATGACTACACTCCACCTGATTTGAAACAACCAATGACTACACTCCACCAGCATGCACACAGTTGTCAATCATACTAAATGACATCTCAGGTGCTTGCAGGTGTTGTGCATGTTGAGCACATGATCACTGCATGGTCAAATGGAAAAAGAGAAAATTTTCATTTAATTCTCATCTTATTTATTTAATTTTTTTTCCAATATCATTGCTCCTCAAATAACAACTATTCTCAGTCAAAATAATTCTGTAAATTAATTTAATCCGTCGATTTTCATGAATTTCTTCATACCAACATCAGGAGAAAGCCATGCCATGCAACAGAGCCAAAGACAAAAGAACATAAAAAAAGGATAAAAAGTAACAACTTACTTACCTGTCCTGCAAGTAGCTCTCCCAGGGTGGTGACCATGCATCCAGGCAATGACCTGATTTTTCACTGAAAGCTGATTGGTTGATGTCATTCTATATAATATATTCATATTTTTCAACCAATGACATTCTGCCATTCTGCTAGTGGTAAAACATGCTTTGCCGCCAAAAATTTGAGTTCTGATCAGTTCTGATCAGTACCAGTGTAAATGTGTTGTGAGTAAACAACCAACACTCCCGGCCTCTGTCAAAAATGACAGAAAACCTTGCAAAACTTTCTCCATACTGATTTCAAGTGATATTGATTATGGAAGGAGCACCTTCAGAAGTCTCTGCAGGTTAGTATTTTCAAAATTATAGTTGATTTTTGTTTTTGAGACTTAAGACTTCATCGAATTTATTGAAGTTACATTGCATTTTGCAGACACAGCTTCATGTTCGCATTTCTATTTTTGCAGGTTATAATATTGAAATTGTGGAAGAATCAGCAAATGATACAATTTTTGGCAGTATCAGCACCAACATTGAAGGTAGGTTGACATCTGTTGGTTATAGGTACTGGAGAAAGAAAACTAAAATGTGAAGAACCTCCATGCCGGTCCATGTTTAACAATAATTTTCATATTTGCAAGTTTGGCACAGCTAATATCATTACCTTTTCATTGAGTTAAAACTTTGTGAGAAGTGACACAAATCTCATTTACAGACTGTCAAAAGTTTTTATACTAGAAAAATCTGAGTGATTTCAATATATAAACTTTTACACCTTGTCCCTTGGACAGTTTGCAATGAACTTTTAAAGGAAAATTTCACTGACAACTACAGCTACAACTTAGTGCAATTATTGAAATTGATTCAAGCAAAGGCTAATTTTTGAGTGCCTTTATTTTTTGTTAAAAAATTTTCTAGCAATTTCTAACTTGCCTAAATGTACTCAGTAATATGGCAGCAAAGCTGATGTCAGTGCTGAATTTTTCCCGCAAAAAATTTAGTGCATCATTTTACTGAATTTTATGGACATTTCTGTAATTTTTTCAATGATATTTGACTGAATGGACATTGCTTTTCATAAGCCCACACCCTTTTATCACAATTTTGACAAAAATTTGAAAAAAATATAAAGGCAACAAAAATTGACTTTGGTTCTCATAGGGTAAATCTTAGGGCAGTCAGATAATCCTGTCACTGAGTCTATCATTCCCCTCCCATGATAGCTTTTATAATATCTAATTTTACTGGGTTTGAATTGTCAGATATATCTATCCACATTTTAGTTATGTTCTTATAGTTTGCTTGAAATGTAAAATGTTAATACTTTTCACCACCATTTTGTCCAAAATCCATTGTTTTCTTGGTAGAGTTAGACCACTCTAAACAAGGAATTGGGGTGAAAGGGAAAACTTTGGACACTAAAAGTTCAAGGTCGTCCATCTGTTTAGTATTTTGACAAGTATTTTGGAATTGTGTAGGGTGTAACAAGAAATTGCATGGAAGAGAGCAATGAAAAAACAGCCAAAATAAAGTTACAGATAGTACCGGTAGAATGAACACTCATCTTTTTGATTTGACAAACTTTATAAAAGTTCAAATAAGTAAGCATTCTAAATTCATTATGAATGTGCTTATATCTATTACTTGCAATCTATTGGTGTGATTTTTGGCAGAAAACAACTCTACATGTGACACTGAACTTCTTGACTATCAATCTTCAAGTGAAGATGACGGCTTTGACATTTCTCCTGTAACAGGTAAAGCATTTCATCTGTACTAATAAGGGGCATCAGTGATCAATAGAAAGGTTATAGAAATTTCTGTGACCATTTCACATTACAAAACAACAGATAAGATATGTATTGGTTTGCATAATTTGTTCATCTCTGTTTGATTGTTACATTTTAAATCATAAAATTTTATTATTCCATTGTAATTATAATATATTATTGTCAGTATTTCTCTAACTGTAAATGTTGTATAATTCCTCTGTAGTGATGGATCTTACAAGGGAAGATACTGATGCAAGTTCTGTTGACACAAGCCAAACACTGCCAAAAAAAGACCAATTTGATATTGAAATTCTTGATGAATCAAGTGAGGATGGATTTGGATCAGGTAAAACAATTATTAGTGTTAAAATCTAATCATGCGATCAGTAGAAAGGTTATAGAAATTTCTGTGACCATTTCAATTTACAAAACAACAGATAAAATATGTATTGGTTTGCATAATTAAGGACAATTTAAAGCACAGTTTCAATGGCAAAGACCTTCAGTAACACTATAAGGCATGAGAAAGTCAAGGAGCGGTTTCTGCTATGGCCTAGCTTTTTTTTCCCTTGGCATTGTTGGTATATGTACTTGGGGGTCCTGACCAAGTGTGTCTCCCCAAGCCTTGCGCTACATATGTCTATTTCATTAAATTTTACCTAAGACTTTAAAGCTCCACTATCTGTAACTCTTGGCCTTTTTTATATATTTTTTGTTTCAAATGACAATCTATGGTAATGTCTATGCCAGGCTAAATAGAATTGTGCATTGCTCAGACTCATATAGCATGCACTGCAACCAAAGCACGCCAGATATCGTTTTATTAATGTCCGGACTTAACAACCTGTTGACACTGACTATGTAATCCCTCTGATGCGCATTGTGAAGCTGGCGTGAACACCAGAATCCTCTGAAGCGTTAAGAG
>LD350326.1:80073-90399 GCA_001465055.1 Ptychodera flava | reverse complement strand
AAAAAAAAAACCCATTCCCTGAAGAAAAGTGCACAGGTCAGGCGAAATGCCAGAAAATAGATGCATGGCTTAGATTGGGCCTCTGGGATTGGACATATAGCACATGAGCTGTCAATGGATGCCTTTTCTTTCTGCACGGTATGGTGCTCTCAGCAGTTCATCTGACTGTAAAACCACTGACAAACCGTGCTTATTTCTTCATAAGCCAACATTTGACAAGAAACTGGTCACTGAAAATTGTAATTCACAGAGTGCAACAATGTCAAAAGGTTACCAATAGAGTTTCTTTAACTAAAGTCAATCAAGTAGCTGAGTCTAATATTCCTTGACCCTCCCATGACAACTTTGATGACAACATCTCATTTTGCTGGTTTTGAATTGTCAAATATTTGTATCCAGATTTTAATGTTCTATAGGTAATTGCTTGAAATGCAAAATGTTAAACTTTGGACACTGAAAAGTTAGGTCGTCTATTTGTAACTTTTGTCTATTTCCTCACTTTTGTTTTCAAGTACACAAGTTTCTTATTCAACTCTTTAACACTTGATGAATTGCCAAGTATTTTGCTTTTTAACACATCACTCATCAGCGATGTTGGTGTGAATTTATTTGTCAACAAGAACAATGGATTAGTATTTTGGAATTATGTGGGGTGTAAAACAAGAAACATGTTGACTTCATGGAAGAGAGCAATGAAAAAAAACAGCCAAAATAAAGTTACAGATAGTAGAATGAACATAGTTTCTCCTATAACAGGTAAAGCATTTCATCTGTACTAAGGGGCATCAGTGGTCAGTGGTTACAGAAATTTCTGTGACCATTTCACATTACAAAACAACAGATAAGCTATATGTATTGGTTTGCATAATTTGTTCATCTCTGTTTGATTGTTACATTTTAAATCATAAAATTTTATTATTCCATTGTAATTATAATATATTATTGTCAGTATTTCTCTAACTGTAAATGTTGTATAATTCCTCTGTAGTGATGGATCTTACAAGGGAAGATACTGATGCAAGTTCTGTTGACACAAGCCAAACACTGCCAAAAAAAGACCAATTTGATATTGAAATTCTTGATGAATCAAGTGAGGATGGATTTGGATCAGGTAAAACAATTATTAGTGTTAAAATCTAATCATGCGATCAGTAGAAAGGTTATAGAAATTTCTGTGACCATTTCAATTTACAAAACAACAGATAAAATATGTATTGATTTGTTCATCTCTGTTTGATTGTTATCACTTGTAGTCACATCACCAACCAAGTAAGTGAATTAATACTACAATCAACATGTTAGTTGTCACAAGTCTGTTCAATTTGATAAAAACGTTACATTTTAAATCATAAAAAATTATCCCATTGTAAGGTATTATTGTCAGTATTTCTCTAACTGTAAATGTTGTATAATTCCTCTGTAGTGATGGATCTTACAAGGGAAGATACTGATGCAAGTTCTGTTGACACAAGCCAAACACTGCCAAAAAAAGACCAATTTGATATTGAAATTCTTGATGAATCAAGTGAAGATGAATTTGGATCAGGTAAAACAATAAGGTCGTAGAAATTTCTGTGACCATTTTAGTTCACAAGACAAATGCCAAGCCCTACTCAACACCACTTAATATTAGTCTTTGGGTTGTGAAGTCAAATTAATTCCTCTCCAGCATTACCTATTGCTACCTTTTGTTAGATAAATGGTAATGGTTGGCATAGACACTTTAATAGAATCTCCAAATTCTTCACTTTTGCTACTTTTTGTCCCTGTATATGGACACAATTAGGAGTCTAGTGTTTGAAGTAATGCTGCATCACGAGTTGAAACATAGTTTTTGTTTTGTATAGGTGATGAAGAAACTGTGACCAGTTCCAACAGTTCCTTCAGATTTGATGATTTTGCAACAAATGAGTCACATCATTGTTCTTGGTATGGGAATCCAAAAGGGAAAGTGAAATGGTCTCCAACAGAAGGTGAGTTTTTTAATAACAGTGCCTTCCCAGCTATCAACAGTGCTTGTGTTGTATGAAAAATACCTCTCAGAACCTGGTCTTAAAAACTTTTTCTAATCAAAGATAACTTGAAGCATGAGCCAGGGAAACCTGATGAAAAACTTTGCTCAAAGATCCATGGAAAGAAACTATTGATTCAAGTTGGTGTCAAAAACTGAGAATTTCCAACAGATATAGGTCAGTCATACTTTCAATTACAGTAATCATTTATGAATATTCTATTTTATAGTTTTGAAGACTGGGTGCGGATGCGAAGATAAGTGTCTGCCTGGATATCTTGGATTGGAGGCAGTGATTGTAACTCACTTCCTGTACCAACAGCTAGGAACAAAAAAGACTCAAAAGCAGTACATACTTGACTATATCATATCAAATACACCAACTAATTCAGAAGCAACACAATTCTACATCAGTGGGCTCCGTGTTTGTAAACAGGCATGGCTTCTAGTTCATGGAATTGCTGCTGGAACTTTCCGATGTGTGATGAAGGCTTTCCAAAAAGGCAAAGTAACACTGCTTCCTTCCAATCATCGAGATGGTAACCTTTCTGTCGGATCACTCACTGCCTCTGCTTGGTTACACTTGTATGTTAACAAGATTGGTGATAAAATGCCTGACACAGCCCAAGTACATCTACCATCGTTCCTGACAAAGAATATGGTCTATGACGAATTTATTAAGGAAGAATCTATCAAAGCATCTTCTCAAAGTTCACCACTAAAAGTGGTGTGCAGGTCACAGTTTTATCATCTGTGGAATGAGTTTTACAGCCATGTCCTAATACCTGCTGTAAGTCTGAAATCAAAACTTCTATTTTTGTATTTACATGTATAATGGTAGTTCATTTTAAGCCGCTTTTGGTCTGCACTTATTCATTTGTAAACAGTAACAATGGTCACTCTACTCATGCTGTGAATGCAAACAATATAACTGGTTATTTTACGGTTAAGTAGGGCATTGACCAAAAAAGTGGTTGACTTCACAGAACAAAAATAATGAAAATAGCAGAAAGTTATAGACAATGTTCATTTAATTATCTGATATCATATTTCTTTGTTTAATTTCAATACAAATGAAACAATGTGAATTGTAAACATGATATTGAATGTACAATGATAGTAATTCATATTTTGCTTTCTTTTAATAGGAGAACAGGCTAACCAAATGTGACATATGTGTGGCCATGAAGGAAGAGAAAGAAAAGACACTTGATCCAGAATTACGTGCTCAGATAGATCAACTATTGGCTGAACATAACAAAGTGAACATGTAAGTAGACATTCAGAAATGATAGGTCATTGAAGATTTGACATAAGGATGTTTTATGTGCATAATGGAAAATTTGACATGTGAAAGGGTATGTACTGCTCAGTTTATTTTTGTCAGGAGTATGATATAATATTGATTGTCATCTATTTGAGCATTTCATTGGTTAAAAATTAAGCATGTTAATGTAATGAGGTGACTGCTACAAAAGCATTATTTAGACATAAACAAAGTCACTTTTAGATCTACATTGTACATGAACTGCTTTGAATGTAATTTTCCATTCTCTGTAACTTTTGACTGTTTTTTACTACATTTTGTATTTTTGTTTCCTGTATTCACTGGTGTTTTTTTTTCAACTCCCTATAGCACAATGTGCCCGAAAATATGTGTAGTCAGCATTGTCATTGTTGAAATATTGCATTCAAGTAAAGACTTCAGTTCATTTGTCAACAATAACAGTGGTCACTACTCACATACTGGCCATTTTTACAAACAAAATAAGTGGGTATTTTAAGATTCTTTAGGGAGTTTACAAGAAACTGGTTGACTTCACAGAACAAAATCAATGAACTGCCAATAGATACAGATAGTGTCCATTTCATTTTTCTTGTTTCAAGTTAAAAATTACACTAAGAAGTACGGTAGGTCACAATAATTTCTGGTACCAGTTCTCTTGTGAAAAGTAAGATGGTCAATTTCTTGCCAGGTCAAATCAGATTGAATTAACACATCAAAAGATCTGCACTGTGTAGATCATGTTTGATGATGGTTGTTATTCCTTTTACAGGGCAGAGAGAGAGACGTATTTTCAGCATAGGGAACTGGCCAGATCCAATCCAAGGAAATATCTCAGCATAATAGTGGATGGTATGGATCAAAACAAGCTATTCCTCCCACGACTACGTCAATCAAGGAAGACAACAAGTAGTTTGTGGTTGCTGAGAACACATCT
The DNA here is from genome assembly GCA_001465055.1 of Ptychodera flava. NCBI lineage: Eukaryota > Metazoa > Hemichordata > Enteropneusta > Ptychoderidae > Ptychodera > Ptychodera flava. The sequence goes on along the minus strand of LD350326.1, from coordinate 86,166 downwards.
TACAGGAGTCCTCGTCCATGGAAGGGCAGCATTTGGATTCTTTGATCTAATGCAATATTGCCATGACAGCAACTTGACCATGAACATTATACTTCAAGTTCTCCTCAGTTTAGACACCATACCGGATATAATGTTCACTCAACTTGACAACTGTTTCCGAGAAAACAAAAACCGATATGTGTTTGGTTTTCTTGGCTACCTGGTTGAGATGGATATCTTCAAAGAGGTAATTAGATTTTGATAATTTCCTCTGTCTCGTTCATTGAATCAAGTATGTTTACTAGCAATCCGTAAACATCTGGGTGTTTTACAAAGTGAGCCCTTGTTATATTTTTAGAATACAATTGGTATTGGAAATTTTTTGTACCTTAAGGTTTGTAAGGATCATTTAAATAGTAATCAAAGCAGTGAAACGTTTTTTTATTCTCATTTCACACACAGATACATGTCAATTTCCTGATGAAAGGTCACACACATGAAGGTATGTGTACATTTTTGTCGGCCTAAACCTCATTTTTGTCGGCCTAAACCTCCAAGATATTACTAGGAACTGTTGATGAAACCTGATCAATAAAAAATACTGATGTGTCTAAGGTGGATGTGTTGTAAAACAGTGTATTACAGTTTCTTGCACAAGCAGGACATGTCTTGTTGTACTTTGAATGTGTTTTGGTGGGAGATTTAAATCACTTGCATGTTTGTATGGATGTAACTGTATAAATCAAGACCATGCAGGTGCCACAGTTTGGTTTTTTATGTTCTTAATTTTTGAAAACTTATATCGTTGCAACATATAGCAGTTGACATATCTACATGTTATGGCATAAAAGTTCCACTTGGAGCATCTGTGTGCTACATTTCTAAGTAAAACAATGAAAATTCCTTTAATAATAGGATCATTGTTTTTTATTAACCTTTTTAACAGATATCGATCAAGTGTTCAGTGTCCTTTCAAACAGATTGAAGAGAGTGGATGTCATCACTCTAGACAGTAAGCAGATTCTACCCTGTTTATTTAGATGATGTTAACATTGAACAATGATTTTCAAAAAAAGATTATTAATGACAATGGTTGATGGGATAAAGGTTTTCCATGTTAATATATACAATTCTATCAGTGCACATTATTCTAAAGCATTTTGGGATAATTTAACAAATAATGAAAACAAATTTGTTTAGTAAAGCTTTAGGTTAATTCGTAACCTGTAGATACAAATAATCACTTATCAACAGTATGGAAACTGCCCAAACCTCACCATTTAGATCAGTCAAGGTCATAGTGAAAATGTAAAAATATGTTAGAAACATTCATCATTGATGAGATGACTCTGTATTTATTGCCTTTCAGACCTAATGGATATATTTCTCAATATCCTGAAGTCTGGATACTCAAACACTGGTTCTTCAGTAAGGTTACTGACTGAGATGTACAACATACGTGACTGGTTGTCACCATACTGTGCTGACCTGCACCGCCACTCAATCCCGCATGCCTTTTGGATAACAAAGAATGCACATGGGAAGGCCCAACTTAAATATAAAATCTGGAGCACTGATGTCCATTGGAAACCAGATGGTGAGGGCATTTTGCTGCTAAAGGTATGTATCAAGTCTCAGAGTTGGATCTCTCTTTCAGTATTATTTAGAGAAAGTGCCCAGATGTTGGTTGCAGAAAATGACATTTCCTCTGTAACAGGTGTTGACATGATAAAATCAGCCCTGCTAATAGATATGAAAAAGATTCTTTCAGCATTGTAGTATTGTGTCAACTGTCGTAAACTCCATACAAGTCTAAAATACCTGATTTTGGGGAACCCAACTGTTTACAGTACACATAGTCATTATGTACACAGTGGTATAACGTGACCATTGTTTTCAATTGGTGAAATTTGTTTAGGATGTTCCAGAAGGACAGCCAGGCATGCTGTGCCCAACTGGCGACAAAGTGAATTATGAAACGGTGTCAAGTGACATTACAAAGATGCTTGACAGTGGTGTTGTTAGAGTCATTTCAGAGGATGACAAATATTGGTGGGAGACATTCCTTAACACGACGCTGCCTGCACTCATCAAAGAACCAACTGAGATATTGCCTTGGCCATTAGAAGAGCTCATCTCAAAAACAGAAAATGGTGAAAGCAGTTGTCACAATGATGAAATACCACAAGTTCTATCTACAACTCTACTTAATGCCCACAGAAACATACTGCACATCGATGACAATGTTGAAGTGAGTGCATTTATAAACTGCCAATTTAAAATAATCAAAGAAAGGGTCATGAATTCTTATAGTGAGGTTATATATGTTATATATATATTGTAATATGGAGATAATATTTGCTATGGGTATGAGAAATTTCTGGAACCTATTATTAAAGCTTTAGAAACAAGTTTTGCAAATGCATGTATCTGTGTGGAAATATAATGTAAATTAATATAAAAAACTGGAATTTTCATATAATTCTGAAGAAAATTTTCATATTTTCAAGAAAATGTGTGCACAGTGAGTTTGTGTTTTCTCTATTCATTGTACAAAATATCATTACATATTCATGAGAAGAGCAGGCCTCAGGTTTTGTACTTGGCCCCTGTTATAGGCCCTTAAAAGGTGGGTTAGTCATACAGTTTATACAGTCCTTAATGTACATTTGTAAGCTTGGTGATTTATCATTGAATAGTGTTGTTTTTACTGAGAGTACTTTGACTGCCATATCATTTCAGGTATATAGTGGAAGACCACCAAAAAGAAGAGTTGTTACTACAGTTTCTACTGATGATAATGAAACATCTGCTACAGAACCCATAGTAGGTGATTTTGTTGCAGCAGAGTTACCAGAGTATAAAGAACGGCCATTAATAGGGAAAGTAGAGGAAGTGAATGGTCAAGTGGTTACTGTCCACTGGTGGCAAGGATCATGGACAACAAAGTGGAAGCAGTGTAAACGTCGGCAAGGTAGAGAGTCTGTCAACTGGACTGATGCTATACCAAAAAGTCAAATTGTATACAAGGGTTTTAAGTTGACAAGAGCTTGCCGTTTGCCACTTAATGTTCGACAAGATTTAAAGAAAATTTACAACTTGGAATAAACAAAATGCTTGAATTTACTGAAATTTCAACTGTAAATTGTTTGACTGTTCCCCACTTACATAATGGCTATAGAACACAAATTTATCTCGTTCTTGGTGTAACAGCAAATTTTGCACATTGAAGATCATTAGATCAAGCTTTGTTTGATCAAACTGTGATGAGTTGTTTTGCTAGTTTTGGGTCAGATATCACTTCAAAATGGCTGATCAGACAGCTTTCTTAAAGTGATATCATGATCTATGATCATTGATGTTGATGCGAGATTTGTTGAATTATGATGATATCTACTATTTTGTAGTTTTGTGGCTATTCTAGGTCGCACAACATTGATATTTGTCGTACAACAATTCTCTTTTTGAGATTAACCTAAAATTTGCTGAAATTTTCAAGTTCATATTTATAAGAATATTCTTGCCTTTTCCTTCAAAAGACATTCTTCAAAATTGCAGACTTCTAATTTTGTTTCCATTCCATTTAAATGTTATGGTTGGTCAAATATTGCTGGTTCAAAAGAAATGCAGGTTCATACTCATTGTGAGAATACTTTGGCATAAATAGGTTTATGAAATTTCTGGTACCTTTTGAATTCACCGAGTCATCAAAAATATTCCTGTACCAGTAAATCATAAAACAAACAACTGCTTATGAATTTTGCATGATACTTCAAGTGAATTCAAAGGTACAGGATATTTCATATACCTATTCATGTTTAAGTGACCCTGGTGAAATGGAAGATACATTTTTCTTGTTATATCTTAGTGAAGTATAGGCATTCAACCCATTTTAAAATCTATTTAGCAATCATTTTTAGAGTCTTTTTGACAATTTTCTAGTAAGCCATGATATTTTGGATGACGTTGCTTTTAATGAATAAAAATTATCCAAATTTGTTCTGGTTGATAAAATAATGTTGGCTCAGCAGTTTTTTACATTCGCATACAAAATTGATTCAAATTGTAATGTATTGCGTGTCAATGTAAAACATTAGAATGGTGATTCAGTCATTTCAGTAGGGATTAAACTGAAATTTCCAGCATGAAAACAACTTAAAAATTTTATATTCTATTCAGTGTTCCCTCTTTGGGGAGGGGAGAGGATGAATATCCCCTTCTGGCCATTAGGTTTGAAACAAAAACACACTTTTGAAATTCAATGTTTTCTGGTGTTTGTTGACAGGGAATAGGAAAAGAAACCATACTTATGATTACTAGTATGATTCAGTGTTATTTTACTGAAATTGGGCGATACAACTGGAGATAAAGTTGCACAAAAACTGACATTTCATTGTGAAAGCAGAGACTGACACTGCAACTAGCGTGCAAATAAGCCTTAGCAGAAACACTTTGAAGGCATGCATGGTCAATAAAATGGTGACACATTTGTCACTGCAAATAGGCTTAAAGTGGCACTCCTACTTTGTAATATTTTTAAAACGCGGTATTTTAACGCCTATGGTCTATAATTGACATTGCGACAACGTGCAGATCGTGTGATAACATTAAAAACAAACGGAAATTTTGAATTCCGGTGGCCCACCTAAATTCGTTTCCGAACATTGAACGCTCAGCAGTGGTGCCGTAAAGAACTATGCTTGGGAGTACATATGAGTTCAAAAAAGAATGGCTACTGTCCGTGCAGAATAAAAACTGTTCATTACACTTCTTCAGTACACAAAGCCTGGTGTCCTTTACATGTAAAGTCTATGGCACTTAAAGGATTAAAATACATGTATGTTTAGTTAGTCTGTTGAATATTTCATTCAGCAGAAAATTCAGGTTCATAGTGATAATACTATGAGGTTATTACGAAAATACTGAAAAGGGTGCACAAGGACATTGGCGCAGCATATCGCCCGACGCCAAGCGGAGGGCGATGCGCGACGCCAATGTCAGAGTGCATCCTTTGCGGTATTTTCGTAATAACCTCAATTATCATCTTACATTCCTGACTGGGGCATCAAATTGTCAGAGTAATGACCGTTTGCGTGCAATGTCGACAATTTTTCTTACGATTTTATCGCGCAAGTGTAGAATGCTATCTCAGATGCGCTACTCCAAGTTCTCTGGGGAGTGTGTGCACTACACACGTACATTGTACAGAGCGCGCGCAAGACATGTTCTGGCACCCGTCCAATGGGTCCCTTGAAACCGTTCACTACTGAACGCGCAGATACAGCCGCAAGAGATGGGGGGCCTAGACACCGTACGTGTTACGGAACGCACAACTTTTTTTATTGCATGCAAAGTTCTATTGTTCTCAATGGTAGATGTATAATAATTTGGCATAAATAGGTTTATGAAATTTCTGGTACCTTTTGAATTCACCGAGTCATCAAAAATATTCCTGTACCAGTAAATCATAAAACAAACAACTGCTTATGAATTTTGCATGATACTTCATGTGAATTCAAAGGTACAGGATATTTCATATACCTATTCATGTTTAAGTGACCCTGGTGAAATGGAAGATACATTTTTCTTGTTATATCTTAGTGAAGTACGCGTGTTCCACCCGTTTTTTAAATCTATAGCTATTTAGCAATTATTTTTGGAGTATTTTTGACAATTTTCTAGCAAGCCATGATATTTTGGATGATTTTGTTGTTAAATAAATAAAAATTATATTCCTATAAAAAGACTTGGAGTAAAGTAGTTAGTTTTTGCAAATTTTTATATTATTTTAACTATTTTGTTTTACAAGTGCTCAACATATCAGACAAAATTGACTGTTAATCTTTCAAATATTATATTTTATCAATAGCCAAATTTAAAATGGTAAAAAACCTGCTTCTTCAACATCTTATTTCACGGCACATACACAATATGAAAATCGTAATTTTAATGCATACATGTTGTTTTTTTGCTATATTTGATGAACAGAAAATATCATTTGGAAAGAAATGCCTATTATCAAGTGGAACTATGTAGTTCTATAAATTGTTTTCGGAAGCTTTTGCATAATTTTATGGAAAATATAATGATTTTGTGATCTACGGAAAATGGAGT
>LD350326.1:63613-78988 GCA_001465055.1 Ptychodera flava | reverse complement strand
AGGTCTACACTTCCCCAGTCCTGCAAAACGAAAATCTGACCTTTATTTCATCTGTCACGCAAAATTTGACGAAAATCAGGGTACACAAAAAATGACTACTCCATCAAAGCTCAAATACACGACCTTTAACATTTTGGTACTGTTTTAGCCTGAAGAAACACAAAAGTTTGGATATACTACACATGTCTACACCCGCAAAGTAATAGAAAATAAATTTTTAACACTGACTTTCGCTGTCAGGCGAAACTTTGCGATAAATCGGGACTCTACAATGGTTGGTGGAGTCAGAAGCGGTAAGGTAGACATGCATTTACACAAAGCTGAACGCTGTCCTCGCAAATTTGGCCGTTCACAGTTTTCAAACAACAACATTTCAGTAGTTAACATACATATTTTACCGAATCATGCAGCACACACCTCACACAGAAAATATTCCGACGGTTAAAAAACTGCAAAAACGAGGGAAAATTCGGAGATACACGGACGATTGTGGAATGTAAACAACTCTGTGATGTTAACTGCTGTCAAGTCTGGAACTGCAGTGATATGTGTTTCGGATTTCTATTCGAAACTTTGTCACTTTATACTGACTCCCTGCAGACTTCTAGTTGCATCGAATCTCGCTACCAATATGTAAAAAGTACTTTAAAACCATTTTGACGAATTCTTCTCAAAATAGTTGTAACACTTTTCTTTCTAAAAATGGGCTTGTGGGTAATCCGAAATAACTTGTAATCCGAAAACATTATTACCGTATACCCGCATGCACGTGTCTATGAACCGACGTTGTGCAGTCGATCGGGTCCAGCTTCATTCCATCCCCGACCCATTAACACCTCTTAATTATTCCAAGTAGGATCGCACGCTGCTAATCCCATAGCCCCTTTGTTCTCTATCGCAGTTGCCTGTCCCGTTTTTCTCGAGGGTCTATGATGAAACTTACTCGAAAATGTAACACTTTTACAAGAAATCTACATAAAGATATCATAGGGAATATTTGTACCAAATGTTGTGGCAATCATACTAGATTGTACAACATTTTGATGAACAGTTTTGAGTTACGGCTGGAACTAAATCAGTCTACAAAAGGATAGATGAACACATGAAACACAGATTCTTGTGGCATCGGACACCAAATCTGCAAAGAAAATGGTTTCTAATAATTCATTATGGTTAGTAATTTACCTTATCTGGTCTGCCATCATAATCTTTGTTTTCAATGTATGGTTTGTTCTTCACTCTATTCAGATCCTATAAAAGAAAAGGTGAACAGTCAAATTTTGCCTTTGAATTCAGTAATCTGCTTTCAATGTCCTGGACTTGTCTCAAAGCATTTCTGTAGAGGACATTAACCCCTGGTTGACCGTATCTCAGAGTTCATGACATTTTTTGGGACACAATTAAACATGTGTAAGCACTTGAGAGAAAGGTCTGGATTAAACTTGGCTATCAAACAGCTGAAGGAATTCAGTTAAACAGCTTTACAAAACGAGTAAACAACTAACTTTCAAGAGATTATAAATTCAAAACAAAGTCTTGTACTTTTCATTGGATATTGAAGGATAAAATATTTTCTTTTCAATATATGTCATTAATAATTGTCGATCATCGAGTGGATACACAAAGGGATTCCAGAGCACTTTCATTTCTAGATCCCCCAAGTTGATACAAGGGGAGTACCATTTTTACCAATTCGACAAGCAGATTCGTTCCTCTGAACTTGTCACCTCACACCAGAGGGCAGGAGATTTCACAGTACCAACCTCCAACAATTACTGCTTGAGCACATTTAAATATATTAATGATGATTAACGCTAAAGTACCATTGTCAAGGCTAAAGCAATCTAATCAGACAAAAAAATCAGACCTCTATTGGCCAGCCTGGAAATATACATGTCATTGTGCATAATTAATGAGGTACAGGATGTGGCATGATTAGGTGCCTCATCCCACCAAATTTGAAGGGTGTAGCACTTGTAGTTACTTTTCATGAGCATATTTGTAAAATCGAGGCCAAAGGTCATCCTGGTCAAGTGACATTTTGGAAAAACTTTGCTCCAATACTTACCGTTCTCGTCCGAGTATAAGCCCCAGCTCGTGTATAAGCCCCCCTACTGATTTCAGAGGATTTTAGAAAATGCATTACATCCGTGTATAAGCCCCTACCCTAGTGTAACTCAAATACAGAAAGGTTAGGAGAGTATATTTGGTCATTTAACTTGGCAAAATTACTTTTAGATAATAAAGAAACCATTACAAGATGTTAAAACAATAGGAAACTGGAGTTCCCTTGACAGAATCGTACGGAAAATGACACGTTTTCCAAGTACTATCTTGATTCTTTGACCCTTCTCACCCCGTCACCTAAATAGAATAGTCTCACTCACGTCGGCTATTGTTCATTTTCATTCACAGCCACGGTGTTTTCAAGCTTGAAAAATGCAGTTTCTTTTGTTTGAAGCAATTATCCTTTCATTTGTGAAGACTTTTCCTGGTGACTATTACAATTTTCAGTGCTATGTTGTTGTTTTCACGAGATGTAGACAGTTTGATACTGGAATATTGAGTTGCCTTTCTGTGTAGGCAATGCATGCCTGTTCACATTACTGTTGATCAGCAGCATACATGACGTCTTTGTTTCAAGTTTGGGGGGATTTTTGAATATCTGAAAAATGTCACTTCTGTATTCAGAGATTGTACAATCAGTTTCTTTGGATGTGTAAGTCGATTTTGAAAGCGACAGAAAGATCCAGTGGTGTTGAAAAAAATCGTGCATAAAATTAACATAAATTATGCGTCCGTGCCAGATAACATGGGGTTGCTCGAGTATAAGCCCCTCCCCTAGTTTTACAGCTGTTTAGTGTTGCCGAACCGGGGGCTTATACTCGGACGAGTACGGTATCTCTATCAACATAAAATTCAGCCTTCTTGCTGTATTGGCTTGCCATTAGTTAGATATTTGCATAACAAATGAGGTACATGATATAGAGCTATTCAGATTCCTTTCTCATCCCACTAACCATGAATGCAGTAGTTCTTGTGGTTACTAACTCGAAGACATACTTGTTAAATCAGGTCAAAGGTTATCCTCATCATGTGACATTTTGGCGGAATACTTTGCTCCAATAATCATCCCTGTCCACCCAAATCAGACCTCTAGCTCTCGTGGCTAGACCAGAATTATACATGTGCATAATTGATGGGGTACAGGATGTGGCACCATTAGGTGCTGCATCCCATCTAATATGAAGGGTGTATCATATGAAGGTATTGATTTATAGAAATGTTTGGTATATCAGTGTCAAAGGTCATCTTAGTATCATGATATTTTGGTTAAAAACTTTGCTCCTTTACATACCCCTGAGTGAATTTAAAAAAGCAAATTTTAAACATTGAGTGCAATTTGTTGCACTCCTCAAAAAGTATACATTTACATTTATTCATATCCTGCAGGTGTCATCTCTGAAACATTACAAGAAAGCATAAAGACAGTTTGCTAGAGGGAAGATTTTAAAATAAATATGTGTAATGTAACTCAGTTTGTCTGCTTGAAGACTGACCTAATAGTAGGTGTCTGAAATCATCTTGACTACACTAACATTGTCTACTAAAATGCACTTACCTCATGTAAACCATCTAATAAGAAAGCCATAAACTCTTGGGCATCATGCTGTGCAAATCCTGTAAACTGACTGGCTTTGCTAGCCACAATATTCTACAGAACAAAAAACAAACAAGTGGTGTTTCAAATCCTACTTCTGATCATTCAGAGATTTCTTAAAGAATGATAGGCAATTTGCAATAAATGCACAAATTACATTGCTGCATTGCAGCAATGTGTGCAAATTTTAATCAAATTCACTGTGGTAAGTTTTCACTTCACCCGATAATGGTGATCTGTTAAGTACACAAATAATGCACACCAAATGTGTCGATCCACCATATATTAACTATACCGGTATATCAGTTAAAACCTGATTACTTTAATCCTCCTGTTATGTATAAATTTAAGACCCTCCTTTCATCTCAAAATACCGTTACACTAAGGAAGTTGAGCAGATACATTTTTTTCGCGACAAAACGCAGGGAAGAGATTGCTAGAGTTGCCCACTTGGCAAATATTTAAGATTCCTTGTATATGTATGTGTATGTGTTCTTTTGAATCAGTAATTTTGTTAACTAGCGATTTGTATTGTTTTCTATTGAAGTTTGTACATCTTGGCCGGAGGCCATTGGTACTGAATAAACGAAACCACAAAACCTGTTAAGATTAATATGACTTTGCAGTTAGAAGTCTTTGAGTGCACTGAATGGAATGAGCATATTAGTCAGGTGGCTTAGCAACAAAAAACAGCAAGATCGTTACACGGATGACAAAAGTGCCAAATTTGCTACAAAGGTTCATATATATGTGTAGATCAAAATTAGCTATTGCTCCAAAAATTTGGGCCACCGGAAAGGCTCGATGATGTCATAAATTCAAAATGGCCGCCATTATATTGCTTAAAATGGTAAAATACGGTTTGTTCGGCTAGTTTTCAATATTTTTTTGAATAAACTGACACAAGCATTTTCAATTATAATAAAACATTAAATTGATGCAAATCAATTATTATGATGACGTCATAAAGCCAAAATGGCTGACCAAATTCAAAATGTCTTCTGTAACATTGTTCAAAATGTTAAAGCACTGTTAATTCAGCCTGTTTCAGCATTTTATCGCCTGAACTGAAATTAAAACCCCAAATTACAGACAAAACATATAATTGATGCAAATTAATTATTGTGATGACGTCATAAAACCAAAATGGCAACCGAAATTACAAAATGGCCTATTATGAAGTTCACTATGCTTGGTACAATAGCCCATTTACGTGACAAAATGATAGTTTAACTGTAATGTACAATTGTGTATTAGTATTCCTTAAACTCAAAATAAAAGATAAATGTACCAAAACTTGGCCAATAAGCTCAACACAAGTAACAGACTCTTATGAGATTATTTATTATTAAACAATAATCTTTGTTTGAAAAATCGAATCGATATAAAAGGAAATGAAGGCAACTTCACACACTGGTTCAACCTTATTTATGATACGGTATAGTGAGTAGATCAATGTGGTTTCTTGATAGGGAAACATGGTGAGAAACCAATAAATCGATAGTGTTTTGACCCTCGTAATGTGACCTTGGTCCCAGAAAAAAGGCTTAATGTTGGTGATTCCTCCTAGTTGCATTTCCGGCCATAGAGAGGTCCCTTCTTCAGTCACTTGAATGGTCTTGTATTCCAACATGCTTAGTTTGATGGTAGCCATCAAAGAGAGATGCTAAGATCATTATGTTGTAGTATGATTGTTGCGTGAATTGTTGCTCAGACCGTTCATTTGTACTCTCCTTGTGTTTGAATTTTGCTTTAAGGAGGATATCTTGTATGTTTTTTCTTTCTTTTATGCGTTATTATAGGTTTTCTGGAAAACCATGGCCAGCATATAATCATCCTTCATTATTTTCCAGTTTCTTATCACATTGTTTGATTAGCTGGTTTTGATGAGGTTGTGCTGACAAGGTTTTTGTTACATCATTACTCTTATTTTTGTTGATGAAGGATGGCTGACGTTTTGTTACATTAACTTTTTTTTTATAGAAGTTATGTCTTTCTTTTTGTAATCTCGTTGTTGAAGTTTTTGCGTTGAGAAATTGACCTTTTTTATGAAGTCCATATTGTTGTTGCATGTGCGAACGTATCTGAGTAATTCACCTTTAATGAACCATTTGAAGGTTGTTGACAGATAAATATCATCAGATGGTTCTGCGTTGGTTTTACAGTCGAGCCCTCTCTCGATTGTGTCTCTGGCATTTGAAGACCACAAGGTCAGGGTATGAGATTTTGTCGATAAAATGTTCAATTATGAATTCCCAAGTTGAACGTAGGGTACAGGGTGTTGCACTCCTCGACAAATGTTCTGAATGTTATAAGTTTATGTTCTGTTCCTGTGTAAATCATGAAAATGTTACCTTTTAAACGTTTCCATACGAATATTTGACCGGATTTGGGATTTAATATAGTTTTCTCCGTTTCATGGTATGTGATATCAGCTATTTCTGGTGAGCCAATGCTTCATCCATAGATTTGTTTGTATTTTTCTCAGTTGAATTAAAATATGTTGCGTTTCAGAATAATCGACAGTAAGGCTTTCAAATACGTTGTTGGTGGGGTTTTTGTATGGTATCAGGTGGCTGGTAATGTTTCAGAGTCCAACGCTGCGATCGCTGTATTTATGGCTTCATTTTGGTATATTTTTCTACATTGATAACCCTTCTAATGTTACCAGAATTGAGTTTGCTTGTATTTTTATTGATTCTAACTAGTTATTAAAGTTTTTGTGTCCCTGATATATGTAAGTCGTCTTTGCATGATTGGTTTTATGACAAAGTCTAGAAATTCCGAAATTTGGTTTATTGGGCTCGAGCAACCATTTCTATTGAGACGTTGGATGATGATTGTTCCTTCTGCTTGGGTTTTGAAAATGTTTGGCAGGAGATACCATCATGTTGTACAAATTATTCTACTTATGGGAATGGGGAAACTGTAAATCACCTTGTCAATGATCTTCTTGTCACTGATAAACGATATCATGTACAATTTCCACCGTATAGTTAATGTCGCCAAGTCTTGCCTTAACATGTACAAGAATAGTGTACATTTCGCAGCTGTCTATAACTTTCTTTAATGTCATTTGTCGTATTCACAATTGCTGTGCCTCTAACTTTATTGATGGGTTTTATTGTGATTTATTTGTTTTTAGACAGATTGTTCACAGCAGTCTTTTCTGCTAGACTTATGTTCTTTCTGATGTGGGTTGCGAATGGAATTTCCTCTATCAATCTAAGTTTCTTCGAGACAGTTTTACAATTTTGGATTTTCCGCTGTTAGTAGTATCGACATTGGATTTATCTTAGAACAGATGTCTGATTGATTGATTGATGAATTGATCGTTTGTTTCTCATGATATTGCACAATCTTATGATGCGAATAGATTTGCTGATATCTGATAGGACAATTTTTCTGTATTAGCACTTCGAAGTGGGAATAAATTTTAAGCTTTTGTTTGATGTTTTGATTTCAACATTTGGTAAGTTTTGATTTGCAAGATTTTTTATGAATCTGAGAATCTTTCAGAGTTCTTGCTTTTGTTTAATCTTCGAATTTCTGTTTATGTTCTTCCTGGCGTTTTTTATTCTTTTGGTTTCAAAATAGCAAAACGATACCAAAAACGAAAGGCAAAGACGCTATTCATAAAATTCACGAAAGCTGCAAAAAAGCAAGGTAAGCTAGCTTCAAAAGTCAAAAAAGTCTTCTCTTTGTTCATAAAACCCTGACGAAACGGTCTTTTTTAGGCCAGCACATCCTCCAAAAAGAGAACTATTGTAGCACAAAAGTATTATTTTGTCACGTAAATGGACTATTGTACTAAGCATAGTGAACTTTATGATCGGCCATTTTGTAACTTTCGGTTGCCATTTTGTTTTTATGACGTCATCACAATGATTACTTTGCATCAATTGTATGTTTTGTCTGTAATTTGGGGTGTTAATTTCAGTTCAGGCACTAAAATGCTGGACACAGGCTTCATCAACAGTAATTGAACATTATCACACGATATAATGGGGGATATTTTGAATTTGGTCGGCCATTTTGGCTTTATGATGTCATCACAATAACTAATTTTCATCAATTTTATGTTGTATTTGTAATTTTGGATGTTTGTGTCAGTTTATTTAAAATAATATTGAAAACTGCCTGAATTAGCAGTATTTTACCATTTTAAGCAATATAACGGTGGCCATTTTGAATTTATGACGTCATCGAGCCTTTCCGGTGGCCCAAATTTTTGGAGCAATAGCTAATTTTGATCTACACATGTATGCGAACCTCTCCAGCAAATTTGGCACTTCTGTCATCCGTGTATCGATATTTTTGTTAAGCCACCTGACTATGTATACTGTTACATATGAATATGGTCTTACCTTTATTTTGGATGGAGCATAGGAATGATATTTACCAGACCATAACACTTTCATGAGGACCGCTAAAGACAATGCCAAATGACCACCTGTCCCCAAAGGGTTATCAGTATTAATTTCCTCCCTAAAATCAGGATCTGAAAAGAAAAAGAACGATCTTATTATCAAACTAGGGTTGAGCCCATAGATCAATCATATATTTTATCCCGAATGAATATATATTAATGCTTTTAAATTTATTTTGATATTTTTCAGTTAAAGTGGCACTCCCACTTGCTAACATTTTTAAAACACATTTTTTAAATGTCAATGGTCGATATTTGACGTGGTAATTGTGCGCGGATCGCGAGATATCGATAAAAACATGTCCTCAAAAAAGTAAAGTTTGAATTCTGGTGGCTCACCTAAATTCAGCTTCCGAACATTGTGCCATTGTCAACTAAACTATTGAGTACGAGTCTACGCTGACGCTGTTGTACGCAGCAGTACAACTCGCGTCAGTGATCAGTCATGCCCAGTGGGAGTCAGTAAGACTTGGCGAACAAACGGAAAACAAAGTTTGCTGTTTCCACCAGAATTCACATAGGTGACTAGCACAGAAACGTGCGGTTGTTACATAGCGGCCACCACGTGGTATGCACGCATACCACGCGGCACGCGGCGGCTATGTATGGAACCACGCTTAACTGTGTGGCAGACGACAAAATGTAGTCATCAGAGGCGGCTAATATTTTACACGTAAAAACTAATATCTATGTTGTATTGGTTAAAAATATAATAGAACTGACTAAGAATAATGAAAACGACAAAAACTAAGGAGAAGTTTTAAAAAAACTTACATAATGCTGTATATAAAGTCTTCGCAGTGGGAGGTAAAATTGCGTCGTTCGAACTTATTATTGACTCCCTAGAATATCATCAATCAGCACAACAACAAACCTTCGAGGGGTTTCGGGTCATAATCAGAAACAATCCTGAAATTTCGGGATGTGAAAAATACGCTCGGGAAATGACATGTTTTTATCGATATCTCGCGATCCGCGCACAGTCGCCACATCAAATATCGACCGTTGGCATTAAAAATATGTGATTTAAAAATGTTACCAAGTGGGAGTTTTATAGCTTTATTGCTTGTATTGGTCAGCTAATCCACCATCATAGACTTCAATTTCATCAATTCGCTAGTGACAATCAGTTGTACTTGTCTTTCAAGAAATCAAATATTTCCTCTTCTGTATCTTCCATTCAAGACGCTGTCAACATTATAAATTGGATGACTCAAAGTAAGTTGAACGATGTCAGGACAGAAGTAATTCACTCTAAATTCAACCATTCACTATTGTCACTCACTGACATCAACATCTGTTCAAGTCAAGTGCTATCCTTCCTGCTTCATCTGCTAGGAACATTTTTGTAATCTCTAACGACAATCATGCATTCAAACAACACATCAGGACTACCTGCCATGCCATGATCACTTCCCTCTTCACAAAATTTAATGCATCAGGAAGTACTTGTCACAGGATTCCTGTGCCACTCTCATCCATGCCATTATATGATCAAAGCTGGACTATTGCAATGCTTTACAGTATGGCTAGCCAAATTGTCAATTACAGCGATTACAATATGCTCAAAACACAGCAGTAAGAACTGTCATCGGACCACAGAATCTGATTACTCTTGTTGAATGTAGTCAAGGACAAAATATAATGTATACCACATTTGTTTTCATTTTTTGATGTACATTAATTGGCAAAACAAAGTGTTTATTCACTGTTTTAAGTTGAAGAATGGTGCCAACATCTTCAAAAGGAACCCTGGCAATGTAAAATGGCTCAGATTGTATGGTGCACGTGCAAAGGGTGGCGCAGCTACTCTGTGCAAACCCCTTGCGCAGAGTGCCTTTCTTGAGTATGTGCCTGGTGCAAACCTGGTGCGGATTACATAAATCAGACCTCATACATAGTTTTATACCAGGTACGGCGTGATTACTAGACAGCAACCCTTTGGAAATTCTTCACCTATGTGTACCTGAAAGCTTCCATTTTACATTGAAACAGTTTTCAGACTTTTCTCTGTAGTCAAACTGTGAACTGTACTACTAGAACGTGCAGAGGTATCTGGCCAATCATAAGATGTATAGTTTTAGTTCAGTTTAGATACAAATATATAATCCATGACCTTCCTTAGAAAATAGTCCAGTCTATGGACTATATAGAACTTAATGTTTGAGAGGTCCCTATAGAAACTTGAAACTATATGCCACTCCGAAAATACAGGAAGTTGCATGTTGGAATCACAATGGTGAATCAAGGTCATTCACATGACAACTCTTATGGTTCAATATTCACATATATGCATCATCACAGGCACTCCACATTGGGGTGACGAGATATCAACCATAATCGACTTTTGTTTTGGCGCATTACTTGCAACACACTGTTCAAATTCCCTCACCAATCATGTCTTATATTTTTATATAATAATGATGCAGATAGTCGCCTTGTGCCAGGACAGAGGATGTATACAAAATTGTTGCATTTGCCACAGTTTTTTATGGCACCATGTCCATGCCATAGTTAGCACTGCGCACAAATCATGGGACTTCCCTGGGCCGGGAATACGTATTTGCTGATTAGGTTCCTGTACGTGATGTCACCACAGACAAGACGCATCATGATTATAGACTTTCAACAAAGCACTTAAGAGTGTGTGTTTTCTCTACAGTCTATGAATTTAAACCATCATATAAGTGATTCTTGTTATGAGATAGCAGTTAATCATGTCCTCACTTAAGGAAAATGCAAGCAAGATTGCGGGGCCATTCATGCTGTTGGTAGTACATTGAAACTTTGACAACCTAGCACCGTCCTTCTGCTCTGGTTGCCCTTGAACAAAACTGACCTACATCATGGAAGAAATAAAGGGACCTCCATGATTATAGTATTGGTGAGATTATGTTTTATTTGTGAATCACTGCAATGCTAGAGTACATACATTCTTGGCACTTGACCATGTGTACCCAGACGTGTATATATCATCAGCGGCATATACAGTGGTGCAAAGTATCGGTGTTAGCATAGAGCCAGATCCGTGTCTAGCTTCATGGTGTAAGACTACAGTAGGAAATTTACATGGCATATTTCCATGGAATTTTTCCATTTTTTGAACTATACTTGCACCTACCGCGAAGGCACACGTCCCAGCCATAAAACATTAGTAAAAGCTATGTTTTCATATGAGTGATGTGTGCATGTGCGCAATTTTACTGTTGTTAAAGAGTGTCGATTGACCTTGTTCTGTTGTGAATGCTAAAACACTTCTCCGAGCCATAGACCCTCAAGGGTCTTTTTCCGAGCATAGCATCAATAACTGGCAGTGTAGTGAAGTAACATCCCGGCACAATTTTATTTGCTGATATTTTGATGCTGCATACCCTCTGCTTTTAAAAAATGTAAACATCTGTCTGGCATTAATGGTCAATGGGCACTTTTTTCAATGTTTTGACTTCATCGTCGGTCACGCCATGGTAGATTATTTGCAACTCGCGTGGAAGAGTTGACAAACGATGAAGCGAACGAATGTACAACGCTTATGTTTTGACGATGTGTCCGTCGAATTCGGCCGAAAATCACACAAAAGGAGCGTTTTTGAAGCAAATTAAGTAGCAGGTATGAATTTTGAGAATGATAGGGAACAATCGACGGTTACATGATAGATGAACTTGCCAATTTTCACAGTGAAATGGGACACGGAATGTGACATGGCGTGGTTTTTATAGCCATTCTGTTTCCAGACTTGAGTTGTTTCTCGCTTATGTACACTCTTCTATAGGGCAAATAGTCCCAGAGCTGAATAGCCCACGAGGGACTGTGATATAGCATTAGATAAATAGACAGACAAATTAGTAGATAGATAGATCACCTCCGTGGATAGATAGATTCTGTGTGTGACAGCATGGACATATGATGACAGCGACTGTGTATATATACGTAGACAGAAAAGATAGAGGGGCAAAGAGACGAAGAGAAATAGGGAGAAAGGAAGCAATCATTGTTCGCTGCGTTCGTTCAGTGAAATTTAAAATCGACGGAGGCTACGCTACACCAACAGGACTAAAATACCGACGTTGATGTGGAAATGAAAATTGGAACTTCATGGTCACTGTTTTGGCCATGAAATGATATGATTCTAAAGTGACATATATCCTTTAAAAAATTAACGATGGTACGTCACAAAACTGTTTCAGCTGAGTCATTTTGAAGGCACGTCTGCGATGATTACATAATATGGGGATTACGATATTGGCGTAGGTTGCCTTTTTAGCCACAACTCGCAGAGAGAGATATCCTTGTTCTTCAGTAACTCACTCTCATTGTGTTTTTAGCGTAGGGGGACTTTTCAAAAATAATGTGTACCATCGGCAAATTGTAGTTTGTAAAGCTATGTTCAAAAAGGAACACAGTCCTCCCTTCTAGCGTTTATGCTGGCATAAACATAATCGAATTTGGATAGAAAAGGCTAACAACGTAAAAGAGAGCTCTGTAAAAAGTATACGAATCACTACCTGAGGAATAATTTCGACACGTTTTCATGCTCCATGAATTCATGAATGTCCATCAAATGTTAACAAATTTTGCGATATTTTGATCGCATTATTTAGACAAAACATGATCTAACCTTCCGCCAAAGGAGATAAGCAGCATGGACCACGTGACCCACTGCTGTCCGCAGATCGTATTCAAAATTATGATGAAGCGTTCGTTTTACACTTAACGCGCTTTGGTGCAGCAAATATTGAGTCCGAATCACTACAAATTCAAGTAAATTAAAGTCCGAATCAAAATTTTTTATATATACGACTTTAAATGAACATCTTTCCATTCGAGGCCCGCAGCCCCCGCATTATCACAGGCATAAAATCGGCGTCTTTTAGGGACTTTCAATTTTGTATTTTTATATTTATTGATTCAGATGTAGCTTTACCTGCACTTGGGGTATTTAAAAATTGAATTCGTTCTCCACTGCTTGATGTAAATGTTCTGCTGGGAGTATTTGCAAAGTGTGAGACATTCACAATTACCTTGCTGAATTAGCAACCTCAGGAATGGGCCAAATTTTCATGACGATTTTCTCCTGATCAAAGTCCTGGTCTGATTCAAACGTTTGATAATACGATCGTGACTAGCGAGGCTACATCGGGATGCAATGCACTCTAGTCGAATACATAGACAATTTCTCTGTCTGTCTTGTGAGGTGAGGTGAGGTGAGGTAAGGTATTACAGTTGCAGCTAAGGTATGTCATAAGTACGGGCTGAAACAAAGTAGGAGTTATAACTTGCAAAATGTGAATTTTAGTAGCAGTCAATACTACAAGCTATAGAAGTCAAGCGAAGACTGTAAGTCACGGTCATTCCACTCTTTTGTGGAGTGACCGTGTTTATGTTGAACTGACTTCAACCATTTTCAGCTTTTGTGCCAGGTGTTGGCAAAACGAAACGTCTTTTCAGATTTCTGTTGTATGATATCGCATCGCAATTGCCAAGCCGTGTCAGGCTTTCGAAATACCAATAACTTTCACGAAACCACAATCCCTCGGGGAGCGAGGGGCTGTGACAAAACTAATACTCAATCAAACTTCACAGGAGAAATGGGCGCTATTTCCACACACTGCCTTGCATGCAAATGCTGTTCTAGTCGTTTGATTTAGTTATTATCGATGTGTACGTGATTCACACCTTTCGACCGGCTTAGCATATTAACTTACCCCGAAATTTCGGGGTTGCATAAATGGCTAGTTAGCATTGGCTAAGTTGTAATGAACAGCATATTTGTAATGCTTACCTGACGTATGCACAATTTGATTGCTGTGGAACTAAACCAGAGTTTTTGTACTTTTTAATGGTCTGAGGTGATCACAATCTGGTTGACAATGATTCAAATTATGACATTGTGCCTTGAGTATCTTTAGCACCTGTCGTATATTATTGCTGCTGATTATTGCTAGCATATATTATTACTTTGTTCCTTACAGTGCATTCAATTCCGACAATGCAAATGCATTCCCCCACAATGATAATAGTCCCAGTTATGGTGAAGTATGCTTCTGCATCAGACCAGTACTGGAAGCGACCTGGGACCTGTCCTGGAAGTGAACTGGGACATCCTAGAGGACAACTGGGGGCAAGTCCTGGAGTGCATTTTGAGCCAACTTGGTATCCTGGTTAATGTCAGCCGTCTCAGTTGGGAGTTTGAGCTACCCGTACATGCCTGCCGGCAAGCAAGACTGCAGTCAACACCAACTCACTTTAATTTCCCGCATGATTAACTTCCAAACACTGAATCTCAGCAGTGAATATTCCATGTATTCTTGTCCTCCGTACTACCATACATTTAAATCACTACCTTCATCTCTTTATTTTGCTTTGAACACAGAGGTAGTAGCAGGGTAGCCATAGTTGGATAAATGAGATGATCAGTTTTCATTTTATTGTGATCATCAACTTTTACAGAAAGCAGAATTAACTCTAACATTGTGAAAGTGCACGTTGTACAAAAGATTGGTTTGGTATTACACCCGAACACTCCAGTAGGCTAGTTGAGCAATATCACATTTTGTATTTTTCTAAATTACACTGATTCACTCTGAATAAGTACAAAGATATGTTTGACCAGATGTATATTTTATGTAGGAAAACAATGGTAAAGGTTTTGCCACAAATAAAAGTACAAAAATCACGTTAACCCTTTGAACCCGCCTAGGAAAAAATGTCCGTATGATGTCATAGGTCACCAGGGGGTCAGGGTGCAAAGGGCTAAAATTAGTCTGATATACATTGGGATACTAATGTCTTGAAAAAAATGTTGTTACATAGTACTGAGCTGAGTAGTGAAAAAAGTACCCTAAAAATGGGTCAAAATTGGCGTTACGCTGTTTCATCTGAAAAAGCACATTTTTTAAACTCACTTTTTGAAACTGTTAGATTAATTTTTTCGATTATTAAGAATATTTAAAGTATCACATAGCATTTCTTCTTTCTTTCGCAACTTATTTCATCTTAATACATGGATTTGAATGGAAATGGCGTGATAACAAGTGAAATTAGTGTGTCGTTACGCTTTTTACATTTTGACAACAGCATTGATTTATCTCTCTATTATCACTTGGAAAACATTACCCAAGAATGTTTCCTAAAACATCTATTTGATTGGAAGACCAACTGTGATTAGTTGGTACTAAATGTTTATAGGGTCGACGTATTGATTATGAATGACAAATCATGAAAGTTGCCCACATTTTTTGTCCCAAAATTTTGTAGTGTCCGTGACACCCTCATAACTTTCAGCCAT
>LD350326.1:38754-54767 GCA_001465055.1 Ptychodera flava | reverse complement strand
TCACAATATTCATAAAACTGTATAAGGTTGACCTAAGGTACTTGCACACAAATTTTCAAAGCAATCAAAAAAGCGGTTCTTGAGTTATTAATTCTTAACCATTTTCATATTTTGTAAGCTCATTTGCATAATTTTGGCAATGCAGACTTCATTTGAACAAAATCCCATCTATAGCCCAGGATGCATCCACACACCAAATACCAAGATGAAACGTGCAGCGGTTTGCGTGTTTTTGATGTTGACGGACATACTGTACATACATACATACATACATACATACATACATACATACACAAATACATACAGACGCCATCGACTTCAGCCTATACGATAAACTCACATTGGTAAAACCAAATGTGAGCTAAAAATAGCGCTCCTCAGTGCATGTAGCAGTAGGGATGCAAGGAGAGAGGTTTTGGGAATGTTGCTGAGAAAGATGCAAAGAAAGGGTTGAAATGTGAAACTGTAATAAAACCTATTGTTTTTTTAGCAGTGAGCATCAAGCTTGGTAAACATGCCATCTTGTACATGAAGGCAAAAAACATAATTTTCACATGTCCACCAAACTTGGAATTTGCATAGATGTACATAGATCATCCAAATTGATTTATCTGCAAGATTTTGTATGTTCCTTGCTACATAATTCTGACCCAATTGAATTATAACAGGAAAACATGCACGCATGATTGGACAGTGTGGACTGTGTATTGCATGCACTACATCTGCCGTGATGATGGATTGCCAGACGACCACACTGCATCAAAGAACTGTAGTTTAAAACGAAAATATAATTCTAAACAAGTCATTGACAATACAAAGTCCCCACTTGTAATAGGAGTATTAGTCTTGGGGCAGGGAAATGTGGTCATTAAGAAGTATCACTGGAGTGTATATGTTGAGATCTATGGGCACATAGGTCTATGTCGTTGTTCCCAATTTGAAACACATGAGGCATGTCTAAGTTATGGTTCTAAATTGGGAAAAAAGATCAGACCTCTAGCTGTATAGTATTGGCCAGCCAAGAAATACATATGCGCAAAATAAATGAGGTACAAGATGTGACATCTTAAGGTCTAATATCCTATCAAAATTGAAGGGTATAGAACTTGTGGTTACTGAGTTATGCAGATATATGTATAATCAAGGTCAAAGGTCATTGAGGTCACGTGACATCATGGAAAAAAAATGTATTGCTAATAAATCCCTATATGCCAAAAATCAGACCTCTACCTCTATTCGCTTGCCCAGAATTAGATATGTGCATAATAAATGAGGTAAAGCGTGTTATCTCCCATCCTACTAAATATAAAGGACATAGCACTTGTGGTACTTATTTATTGACACAAACATTTTGTCAAAAAATTTCTATCCTATAGTTATCCCTATATACGAAAAATCAGACATCCAGCTCTATTGGCTTGCTCAGAATTAGATATGCACATAGTTAATGAGGTACAGTATGTGGCGTCATAAGGTCTCCCATCATACCAGATATGAAGGGTGTGGCACTTGTGGTTACTGAGTTATGGACAAATATGTATATTTGAGGTCAAAGGTCACCGAGGTCACATGACATTTTGTCAAAAAAAATTGTATTGCTAAGTTATCCCTATATACCAAAATTAGACCTCTAGCTCAGTGTTGTCCTTAGAAGCCGGGTGCCGGGTAAATAACCCGGCTGTTTTGCATTTTTTCCCGGCTACTTTTAACGTAATTAGATTCGGGATTGCACTGCCAGCTGTTAGACGGCGCACGCACGATTAGCAGTTTCGCGACCCCTTTCCACGCATGGAACTGCACAAACACAAAACAGTTTCTAAATCCCCAATTGTGGCTTTTTGAGCCCGATCTTTTATTTGTTAAACAGTGTGATTGGCTGATGGACGCACCTATGGTGTTGCCTTTGTTACGAGCAGTGTAATTGGTTTGACTGGTATCTTAGGTCATTTTTAACGATGGCGTCAAAAAATAATGTGGCGTCGGCCACTGGAACCTTGCCGATGGAATATTTTTTCCCGAAGAAAGCCCAACAATACATTTAGTTTATGTATAAAAAACTTCAATTTCGCTGAATTTGTGAGAGAAAGGCGCCGAAAAGATGTGATTTTGATCGACGGTTCTAGTTTTCCGCCGCCGCGATGGCTGCCAACGTCACTACGCGTATGATCTTCTCAAAAAATCAAGTTATTCTCAGAGCAATACCGACGCATTTTCTAGATTAATTTTTTAAAAATGAGCTAGAACTGATTTTTTTTAAAACCGACTGTTTATTTGAATGGGTATTTTATTTTCATTGATTATTTTTACGTACTAGAATCCACGGTCACAGGCATAAGTGTTTCCGACCGTTGCATCATCGTCACGGCTCACAGCTTCACCGTGGCGCTGATCCCCCGTTGTTGAAGACAACAGGACAATACGTCGTGAATTCCGGCATGGGTTCAGTTTCACTGCGCTTCTCCATGTTCTCCATGTTGGGTTGCCCGATAGTGTCTTTCGATGGAACCTCTGAATCATTTTTTTCACTGACTCGTGGAGCAAATTTGAAAGAAAATAGAGTTGTTTCCTTCCGACGCCATACTGCATATCTGCTTTGATCAAATTTGGGAACTGCGAGACGGGACGATCTTGCACGGTTGACATTTATTAGTAATTTGTTGCAACATTTCTGTCAATCACTCACTTTGTGTCATAAGTTTCAGAAACTATGAGGTAATGAAGAAGTGGAAATGAGCAATGCAATGAGCAGACTGCAGGTGATTTAAAGGGCCTATGACATGCCCCATACAACCAAACGTAAAATCACTGTTTGGGTCTTGAAGTTAGCCTACGTCACTGTCTTGCATTGCGTATCGTCCCCCTTGTCCAGATAAAACACAAGTAAAAGTTACGGGTGAACGTGTACCTCTAGCCCAATTCGTTCGACTTTTTTCGGCTTTTCGAAGTTGAGCCGACGACTTATCTTAATACGGGCAAACAGTCTTTCACACCTTCGCAATCTCATGTCCGTATGAGGCAAGGGCTTCCTTTGCTCAGAACGTACACCCAGCTCGCAACGCACGAGAGAACATTGTAAGCATGGTCTTTCAGGAAATCACCAACGGCACATGTCGCCTACGGCAGATCGCCTCGCCGATCGAGTAAATTAAAATGACAGAAATTAAAATGACTTGTAAGGCTATGTGATTAGGTGTACTATGCTTTCATGCCAAATATACGAAATAAACATTACAAGAAGGATGACAGTCGATGTCTCATTGTCATTCATCGGGAAACATTTGTGCGGCAGGAAGCTTCCCGTCTCTACACAATCGTGAACGGTGAAGATGGCGATTCAAAATGGCGACCCGACAATGCGGCGACAAGCTTTCTTTGTTTTTCTTCATCAAAACATGTACAAAATAGGCCTAACACGTCACTTTTTTCAGGATTCATTTGCTCTGAAAATGCACGGGAACATGGGTCGATTGCACCATTTGCCTCGTGCTCCAAGGAAATGATAGTTCTGTCAAAGGTCGACGTCCAACACAGCTACACTCAGAGTGATAGTTTTCGGAAAGGGTATGTGAATTTCGCCCAAAGCCGTTTTCATAAATGACCAGCACTACGAATTCTTATTACCATACCATTTGAACCTTTTTGTATTTATCATCAAACTGTTAACGCAACAGAAGTGGTATTTAGGGGGTCAAGTTGCAAATTTTTTGACCCCGTGTTGAGTGCGTAGTAATCGGACTGCTATCGCAGTGATCGGACGTCATATTTGGAAAGTGAATAACGGCAAAATTTTGATAGTCTGAAACTTCAAAACCCCAATTTTCATTTTTGATGTGTTAAAAAAACTGAATGTAAATATTTCCTGATGATTAGTTACGTTTAGTAGACGACATAACCATACTTCGACGTGTTTGGCGTTTACCTACCGGACATATGTTGCTTTCGGCACCTTTTATCGTATGGTCTAGCTAACTTCGCCAAATTTGTATAGCCCATAATAGCTTCTACTAAACAAACTATCCAAAACAGGACAGCAGCATCACTTGACTTAATATGAGGTCATACAACTTGTAAAACGCTATCATTACGGAGCGAAGTGAGTCGGACGAACAGCATGTGATTGAATGTCCAAAACTGAGGTCGTCGGGAAAACTGTCACAGTGCACTGAGAGTATACTGTATAGTACTGCAGTTACAATATGCAATGCATTGAATCGAAAGACTCAGGCGCGGGATTGCTCTACTTTTATAACACAAATCCAACCGTGAAAAGCTTAAACTAAGACTGATACTGTCTACTTCATACAAAGAAATGAAACGTAGCCTCATCGTACTTTCAATTCTGTCCCGAGCATTCTTATTGCTTTGTCCGCTCACGCTTTGTTCTTCAGTGTCAGAATCTGACTCTGATTTGGAACAACTCGTCCCGGATGCCTGGGGTTGCCAATGCGCCTTCAAGCTCATTCCCCTCGAAATCACTTTCTGAATTCTGGCCAAAACTGTCCTCGCTGGAAGCAACTTGATATTATGCAGCTCAACCGCCGGTGTGGCTTCCTTGACAGTGTTTACTGGGCGTCTGTGAGCACTGTTTATATAGTTGACTTTATTTGTGGTCTAATTTATGCAAGAAAAGCTAAATACACTTTTGTGACAATAGCGTGCCACAAATGACGTCAATTGTACATGTTGGTCAATATGCTAATACCGCTGCCTGGCTCAGGTGCGAAGAGGCCCCCTGATCACCAGGCATGAAAAAGGAGTCAAATTTCGCCCTTCTCGCACGTCTTTGAGAACTGACACAATATGCAATCCATAGACAGGTCCCCTAGCTGAGTTTTTGAAGGGAAAAAATAAAAAATTTGGAAATCATGTCATAGGCCCTTTAAGATTAAATGTTAAATCTTCACTGCAAATAAAACCATAAGTGTGTCATAGATAATACAAACAAAACAAAATCATGTTTGTTTGTTTTGTTGTATGTGAACCACGTCTAAGACACGCAACAAAAGTACTGTTTCAGTCTCAGCTAAATGTCACCTGAGATGCCACCAGAGAACACCGTTTCCACTCCAAAATTTCATTTTTCGCCTAGCGAGCTCTCCCCCCCTCGTTTGCTACGCTCTCTCGCCACTCAGTCGCTTCGCTCCTCGCAGTACACCCGTCTACTTTCTTAAATTACCCGGCTACTTTTAAATATAAGGACAACACTGCTAGCTCTATTGGCTCGCTCAAAATTAGATATGTGCATAATTAATGAGGTTTAATATGTGGTGTCATCCCATCATACCATATATGAAGGGTGTAGCACTTGTGGTTACTGAGTTATGGACAAATACGTATATTTGAGGTCAAAGGTCACCAAGGTCACGTGACATTTGGCAAAATGTCTGAGATATCTGTGTGAAAGGATGGACTCACGGATGGACGAACAGACACCATGACCCAATCTATAAGCCCCCTGGACTTCATCCGTGGGGACTAAAAACTGTGTCACTGCATCCTTTTTGCAATATGAATACGATGAGAAACTAAATTTTTATTGTTCTTGGCCTTATACATGGGCGTCTACGGAGAACTGACTTATACATGGGAGTCTATGGAGAACTGCCTTATACATGGGAGTCTATGGAGGTGTAAACTAAAAAGTCCTCCGAGTCTAACACGGCCAAATTTGATCGCATTGTGAAACAAATTGCCATGCATCTGTATGGGGTAGGGTACTATCCTTGTGCAAAGTTTGAAAGAAATTGACCAGGGCATGTCTGAGATATCTGCATGAACGGACGGACTGACGGACGGACGCACGCACGGACAGACCCAATCTATAAGTCCCCCAGACTTCGTCCATGGGGACTAACAAACTTTCTTCATGTCATTGATAGCCTTGATTTTCTTTGGATAATATTGAATGGACACATTTATTAAAGACGTCACTTTAGCTTGTCATTGATAGAGAAATGATTTTTTGCAGAAACTTGATCGGTCCAGCCAAGTACACATGCTTACTCATAACAGCTGGACTGCGATGATCACAACATTGTTCTGTGATATTCCGATACAAAATTAAAATAATTTTATTAATATGTCACACTGAGTATAACGTTGCAAATGTTTCCTTGGTTGTTGAAACATGTTAGCATAGTGTACGTGTTACAAATCAACACACCAAACAGCAATGTTCATGTAAGAACAACCTGCTTGATTTCCATGGACTTTCTGGTCCGCCCATCACACTGTTATGTCTGTTTCCCCTCTAGCTTCTGAAAATTCTTAGTAAATTTACAAATTCAGTCTCAAAAGTTTTGAGTAAATTTCAAAATTGATTATATTAATTAAATTGTCAGTTATTAGCAAATTCCTTTTGTATGCCAATACAGCTCATCTCAGAACCGGACATACTTATATACACACAAGATTTGGCAACACCCTGACAATTAAATAATCTTCAACAGCACTGATTTACATAATTTACAAATTATTCTATGTGAAGTAATTCTTCAATTGCAGATATGACAGAAGAGTTCAGCACTGCCAAGATATGAGTATAGCACACTGAATTTTGAACCAGAGTTATGAAAATGACTGAACTGTGTCACAATAAGTTTCTTTTTATTAAATTAAATCAATCGTTTCATTTTTTTTCTAAGATTGTAGAGACTAAGGGTTAAGGATATTAGTAACTTTAAACCAGGAAAAAATACCAATAAGTGGAAAGGATCAAAAGAAATCAACTTATTTATTTCTTTACATATTACAAAACCAGAAAGTAACACATAATTCTAATTTAAGTGATTTAAGGCTACTTTTACAAGCTTACTTGTCAATGTTTGATGATGGAAAGAAACACAAAATATAACTAACTTAAATAATAATTATAAAAAACCACAAATAAACCTCAAAAGCAACAAAATTCCAAGCATAACATTACACGATGGTTCAGAATGTTCATTTACAAAGTTCACTCAAAATGTACTTTGAAAACGATAGTATTTTAACAAGCTGTTAAAGCGGCTATTTACTAAAAGTCTGTTGAAAAAGAGTACTAAATATCGTTGTTTTTCAGGTCAACAAGTGATTGAATCAAAAACATGTGTCATAAAACAGTAAAACAACAACTGATAAATAAGTAACTTTTCTCAAGAGTAACTTGAAACGCCTCGCCTGAAAGAAAATTTCATCCCGTTTCACAGAAACTGACTGCGTATTCGAGCGCCACAGCAATGAACGAACGGTCGGGGAATCCCCACAAAATCGCTCACACGTACGTGCTCGTCCAAAACATTGATTGTTCACTTTTTAGCTGCATGATTCACTTGCCAAAAATATTTTTATTTTGTAGATAAATAATTGAATTTCTAATTTTTTTATTTCGTTTGTTAATGGAAAGTCATTTTAATGTTTTAAGATGCTTTAAAAATGCTTTAAAAATTTCAAAACCCGCTAAAAAGCGACTATTTGGCCAAAATTCAAACGAAAAACACGAAAACCAAGCTCGAATCATGGGCTATTTCTGTATGAATACTCTCAGTCTCTACTCTCGCCGATGCACTATTTTTGCACCGAAATTTTTCACTCATTTTCGTTGGTATGACTTTGAAACTCCAGGAAGCGATTGAGAAGAAAGGGTTACCTTGAATTATTGAGGTTTTTGCTGATAATTTGCCAAATTAAATGAGAAAAAACACTGCGAAAATTTCCACACGCTTACACACTGAGTGTCTCAGAGGCCTTTCATCATGTTCATGTTTGTGTGGTACAACATGTGATCATGGAGGTAGTAGGAGACTGAGGTTTCTTGCACGGTCGCGCCGATAAATTGGGAAGCTGAAATTTTCGCTCGTAATTTTGCAAACGAAATCGTAAATCCACTCAAAACTTCGAATTTTTTTTTTACATATTTGAAACCCATGAGGAACGTAATTCATTCTCCCCTGCACAGTAAAAAGGAGATCGAATCGACGTGCATGTCAGACAAAGACCAAACGCACACAAGATGTCCATTCACATCCACCAATCTCGTAATTTACACTGACAGACAAAAACAATTTGATCGAGCATGGACGTTCTAACGTAAATGCATCATTGTCTATCGCATTTTCATGTAAGCCAATACACTCAGACGTACGCTCTAAGTTCAATTATAATGTCAATTCAACACGATACTATTTTCGCTGATAGTGAGTGTGCAGCGTGAATAGTATGCTATAGTCGTTAGATAACACTGATCACGTGGTGTGACAAAATAGTTTTACGGAAGTGGTGATCACGTGGTGTGACAAAATAGTTTTACGGAAGTTGTTGACGGAAATGACGTCAATTTTGCCTCTCCCAACTCTATAAGCTTCCTCAGTTACGTAACTTCGTCGCTAAAAAGACTAGGGTACTGGGAGGTCCCACCCAGGGAGAAGTCACCACAGAATATCATTGTGGACTAGTCCTAACAGAAGGAACCATCTTAGACCCCGGCTGATAGAAGGTAGTACTACGAGCCATGGTATGAACAGGTCAATCATCACACCCCCCCCCTTCCCAACGACAAGGTAGACCCTCACCTGGACACCAAGGGAACCGAACAAGGGGAAGCTGAACTTGAAGCCGAAATCAAGGCAGGCCAAGTAACAGCTGACTTTGAACCAGACAAATTCAAGATGATGGACCCACTAGGATATGCAACACACACTATGCCACCTGCCTTCAAATCCACAGTCGTCAACATACCAAAAGCATGAGACAACGACAACACAGTCAAGACACGGAATTGAGACAGAATCGATGAAGTCCCTGACTCTGGAGCGCCTGGAAAATTTGCACTAATTTTTGACATAACAGAGGCTTCAAAATGCACAATGGCAGGACGAGTATCGTCCAAAGTGAACACACTCTGGCAACCTGAAAAAATCTCAAACTCGGCAACACGAGACAAAACCAAAACTCTTGAAGTTGAAGGCACGGGAGAAGACAAGGCCAACCTCAAACCTCGCCCAGGCTAGGCGGAGCACGGGCACTCTGTTGTTCTGAATTGATAGTCTGAATAAACTAAGTGGCTTATATGTAAATACGAATTTTGATGATAACTGTGTAAGAAATTTATAACAGAATGCCGTTCAGATTGAAATGCCGACTTAGCTACAAAACAAGATCAAGGTCGGACGTGTCTACGTGAACATCACAAGCGACCACATCGACCGCATTCTTTTGATGCTAAACGCCGCAGCCGAACGACGCACGCATTGAAATACGCGTACTATACGTACGCTCGCGCGACCTGCGCTGTGTACGTGTCGTTTCACATAATGATATATATACACAAGGGTACGCAAATCATTTCTTGACGATATTATTTACCGATGATGTGAGTCGAATTCCGTCGCGAAAACGACGTATGAAATTTGAAATGGCATCGTAGCACACATCAAGTTATGAAAATGACAGACATGTTGTAGATATTCGAAATATGACCGAGAATAAATGCATCGCTAATCCTGACTGTGTGCGTTTCAAATTTCCGTTATCCGGTAGTAACTTTGGATGTTCGAACGTCGCAAAGCAAATGCCGTTCTGTGGTTTTGTCTTGCGCAGAAGAAAGGACATATTTTTTTTATTTCTCTTCGTAGTAAAAACCTTCCAATATAATATTCCAAAGAAGAACATTTAAGTTTTTTTTCCGTTTTAGTGAAAGCCTTTCAATAGAACCCGAAAGATTTTTTCAAATGTGCATTTCTTTATACTCAGTCTGTTTTGGTCGTATGGAACGTGAACAAGCCTTGCAGGTCAAGGGTTACATTTTCACATTTTTTTCTTTGTTTTCATTCTATATTTTACTTTCTATCGTCAGTGAGATACATTTCAAAAATAAAAAAATAGTGACAACATCACTGTTTGCTCCCATATAGTTATCAAAACAAGTCAACAATTGTATGAAACATGGACATACATATACAGACAGACTGACATACACAGACTGGCACAGAGTGATGACATTGACCCCAAGTGTGCCTTGGCCCATGGAGAGTGATAAAGCTATAACAAACAGCTGAATATAATGATAAAATAGTTAAGTATAGGCCTATACAGGCACTGAGAGTGAATATGTTACAGCAATTTGATTAGTTTCTTTTCCTTTTCTACTTCTGTGATAATATTTAAGACAATCAATCTGCAAGGCAGTTTATGTATTGACAAATATGTTATCTTTTACAAACACACAGTAAACTGTTCTTGATTTTTCATTTACAATATTTGACATAGACTGAAATACATAACATGCACCAAATGTTTACACTTTGCCCATACACCAGATACATGGAGAAATTTCAACATACAATCATCAACTCAGAAACCCTACAGGAAAAAGTAAACATTGTTTTCTTCCAGAACAGCTGGTACATCCACATCTGGAACAACTTACAAACTTAACCAATTACACAAGGATGATGACACAAGAGATAAAGTTAAACTGTGGTGAACTTGACTATTCCTTTCAAATCCTTACCTAACTTGACATCTTAAACTAAAATACACTGCATGGTTAATTGTGCACAAAAATACATCGGGGTGGACCATTTGATAAGGGATGGTGTCTGGAAGATTGATGAGGTACATTATCTTTTTTATCCGATCCATTGTACATTCTTTTTTCCCCACTCTCCCACCTTTTCTTTTTGTCAAACCTTCTCTGGTTGAATTTTTTATCGGCATTTGTTTGGAATTTTTTCAAAATCTGCCACGATTTTTTTACCGCATTTCAACACCAAATACAGTTTACCATATCAAATGCTTACTAAATCACCACACTATATACTCTTAGTTCCAGTAGGTATAAAATTACCCAAAAAAATCTTAAAAATACAAAATGAAAGATATTCCAGTAAAACTGAAAGTTTCGCAAAGATGCCCCAAAAATTCAAAATTCCGGATTTCAACTTAATTTCAATATATCGTATTAACAAAAACCCTAAGGACCGGTTTACTAAATATCAAAGCAATCAGACTGGTAAATTTTGAGAAACAAATTTTTTGACCAAAAATGAGAAAAATTGCCCCCCAAAATACAAAATTGCAGATTTCATCCTAATTTTAAATATATCTAATTAACAAAAACCCTAGGAACCTGTACACTAGATATCAAAGCTACCAGATCAGAAGTTTTAGGAGAAAACATTTTTGACCAAAAAAGGCAACAATTGCCCCAAAAATTAAAAAAAAAATTGCCCCAAAAATTAAAAAAAAATTGCCAGTTTCAACATACCTTCAATACATTATATTGAGATTAATCTTAGATACCTGTATACCAAATACATGTATCAAAGCTATCAAATCAGCAGTTTTTGGATTTAAACATTTTTTATCAAAAATTGGGAAAATTGCCCCAAAATTACAAATATGACAATATCAATACAATTTGTACAAGCATGACTGAGGTCATTCTGAGGAACATGAATATTAAGTTTCATAGCAATCAGACGAGCAATTTCAGAGAACAAGATTTTTTGACTAAAAACGGAAAAAATACCCTAAAAATAAAAACATGCAAATTTCATCCCAATTTTTGCACACATAGTTTAGAATACCTAAAGAAATCTGCATACCAAGTTTCAACCAAATCTGACCGATGCTTAATGAGTTTTAGCCATTTGCAGGATTTTTCCTTTTTTCCCCCTCATTTGCATGTTTTTGGCACTGACATGTTCATTTGAACAAATTCACATCTCCATCCCTAGGTGCACCTGTACACCAAATACTAAGACAGTAGGTGCTACGGTTTAGGAGCTTTTGATGTGGACGGACTAACAGACATACATACATACTTACATACATACACACAAACGCCATTTTGCCACCTTATACGAAAACCTCCCATTTGCATATATACATATGCATATATGGGAGCGTAAAAATTGTTTACCTTTTGCAGACGTTTTAGTAGAGGGTAATAGTATCTGTCCCCCCTGTCCCCCCTTTACGCACATCGTCAGGTTCCATGTTCATATGAGCATACCCTTGTATATATACATTTCTAAGGCCGGGACAGCAGACGACAGTTCAGAGGCG
Organism: Ptychodera flava; assembly: GCA_001465055.1. Lineage (NCBI taxonomy): Eukaryota > Metazoa > Hemichordata > Enteropneusta > Ptychoderidae > Ptychodera > Ptychodera flava. The sequence continues at coordinate 42,719 of LD350326.1, read as the reverse complement.
CTAGGCGCTCGCATGCATATATAGCTGTCGTCGCATGCATGTTCCATTTCAGCCACCGCGCTCATGTACACGGCAGTCATAGCAACGTACCATCGTCATTCTATGCGCTTCATGATTGCGGTAAATACACGCTGGTAAGAACTCTGCCGTGCATGCCGCGGTGCAGAGTGACCGGGTGTGAGAGAAAGAATAATCAGTTGCGTGAACCAGCAGAATACGACTGTTTCTTTTGTATTAATAATAGCTCATTTTTGTTGAGGCTTTTATTTTTTTTAAATCACGATGGAAGTTCTCCAGCGGCAAACGGAAACTAAAATACGAAATCATGTTTAGGCTACACGGCACGGTTATACACCATCATTTCAGAACAACAGAATGCCCGTGGGCGGAGCTGGAGAATGAAAGATTGGGTCAGAAGCCATTTTAACAAGACAAAGGGACAAGGAAAAGTACCAAGAAAGCAGAAAACTACTTTCTACATGCTTGAAACACAAAATAGGAAGGACTTGACTCTACAGCAAGCTAAGAAACAACGTCTCTTGTGTAAATGTCTAGCAGTAACTTTTTGTCAGAAGGGTTTGAGCAGCACAGCACTATGATGAGGAAGGCTACAGATTCAAATCTGGGGCCTATGATGGGTCACCTGCTTTTATACTGCACATAAAAGACCCCCAGGTGAGTGAAAGATACTTCTATAGGTTTACCTTCGGGTAAGAATCAATAATGCTATTGTTCTCTTAAAGGGTAAAAGTGATATGTAATAGAAATGAAGAATTATGGAGATATGCTTTGAAAACAAACTTACAGTTAGATCTGAAGGTTTGCTAAGATGATGTGTATGAACTTTAAACTTATTGTCCACAGCACTTTCATCAGAGGTGCCAATGCCGGTACTTCCAACTGACCCAATGACTGATGAGGACACAGTAGAATTGATGTTATCACTTTCATCTGAGGTTGTGCTAGACATTAATCTCTTTTTGGCATTGCTTCTACTGTGGGTTGGTGAAAACAAACTGCTTTGATTGATTGTAGCTGTTGTGCTGCCTGGGGATGCAGCTGGAAAGGAAGAAACAAAGAAAGAATATTTACCAGATGTGAACTGAAAATGCTTATGTGTTGCCTTTTGGTGCAAATTTGAACCTTTGCTACATGTTTGTAACTTCATTGAAAGTGTTATGATCAACATAATGAACAGAATTCACCGCAGATCAATGTGAGAGGTCATTAAGTATTCAAATATGTAATTAGCTGAAATAAAAATAATTAATTTCTTTGAGTACTGTCATTGTATCACCACTTAATATACCTTTGCTCAAGTCCTTCAAGCTATATATGCCAAACTGTGAAAGCTTATTAGCTATGCAAATTATGAATTAGCTTTGCATTAGCTGACATGAAAATGCAAAATGACTTTCAATACTGTTATAACCTGATAATGATCAATGTACACAGCGTGTCTTGCCAACTTTTATCAAGTAAATCCCAGTATTTATCCCTAATTAGGAAAGTTCATTAAATATGCAAATTTGGAATTGGCTAAAATAAAAATGTCAGATGACTTTCAATAATGTTGTATCATAGTATCTTTAATGTACATAGCAAGTTTTGTTGACTGTGGTCAATACAGATAAATATCCCTAATTAAGAAAGTTCATCAAATATGCAAATTATAAATTGGCTGAAGCAAAAATGCTTAACGAATTTTAATAACATGTACTACAGTGTCTTAAATATATGTAGCAAGATTCATCAACTTTGCTTCAGTCAATTCATATATATATATATATATATATATATATATATATATATATATATATATATATATATCCCTAATTGGAAATGTTCATTAAAAATGCAAATAAGGAATTGGCTGATATAAAACTAGTTAATGACTTTCTATAATGTTATATCATAGTTAGGGCCAATCAGGTGGCAGCTTTTAAGTCCTTGGCAAACAAAAAGGCTTCCAGCAATACAAAAATTGCTATCTCCTCCGCGGAAAAGGGGTTGATCTTCTCATTACTCACAGTGGGAAATCAGAAAATTGTGATCATCAGAACTATGTTGCCAGAATTTTGAAATATGGACCGAGTTGATCTATGTACAGAAGAAATTTGCTTCAGTTCAGTTAGTGATCTCCATGTGTAAAGATCATGGAGAACTGTGGGTAGCCTCACTTACTGAGCCTTGGTTTTGATTTCTACAGTTGTTTTCAGGAGTTAGAGGCAATCTATAAAGGGCGCAGTACAGAGAAAGATGTAGATTTGCATTGCCATGGCTCCCAATCCTTGAAAAACCTCTCCAATAAGCAATGAAGTCAACTAAAATACGACAACAGAGTTGAAATACGGGTTTCTAGCAATCTTTCTTGTGGATATCGGACCGCAGACGAGCGAAGATTGCATTACACGCGCCAACCCCAACTCACTGCATGGACATCACATTAAACGAAATCGAAGTCCAAAATCAACTACGTCCATGTTAGAATAAGAGAGGTTTTCCATCACACGGGAGCATATCGCTACAAATTTTGCACAGATAGCATTGTACTGGCATTGAAAAAAAGGTACATGGAATGCGGGCAGTTGCCCTCGCTATCGATAGGAAATGCATTGAGTGAGACACACTTCTGGGTTCGTAAATAACGAGGATCCCATTTACGTAACTATTTATGTAACTATTTGCTGTGATACATAGCACAGGCATATATGTTTGTGATGCTGAACAACATGCGAAGAAACAGACTTCTGAAGATAGCTCGCTTGGGGAACAGGTCATCCTGACCCCTGTCCGCTTCGACCACAATAATTCACACTGGTTTTGGTCACCTCGTACCAAGTCACTTCGACCCCGTCACACTTTTCACGTTATGTGACATTTTACTGAATATTTAACGCAACTTTGCTAGAGAGACTTGATGGTGTTTCTGTGATAGAACTGTTTGCTTTGAAACGATAATTTGGCTGAATATGTTTGCACCACGGCCTAGTGCCTTCATGTCTGCAGAGACAATTCAACATGTTCCACAACAAAGCCAAAACACAAATCGAAAATGTCAATAAAATGGCTTCACAAAGACTGAAATACGCGATACTCGATGAAGTATGAAGTTTGTGAAATGAAATCAAAATTTACAAAACAAGTGTTTGTCTCGGGTAGTACGACTTGAACTATTCTCGAGACTGTTTTTTTCCCATACAGTGCAGTATTTGTCAGTAACAAATCTTTGAAATACATTTTTTGCAATGAGCTGTAAATTTGATTAATATGGAGTTGATGTACATAAATATTCCGTTATTTACTGGGACACGTTTATTTTCTCAATCTGCAATCTGCGAACTACGTGCTGAAGTACATTGACTGCTCGTGTCAACGACCGTTTCTCCCTCTGCAGAGTTCCTGTATCCCAATCAAAACGCTGTACCTCGATCACGATAGTGACGCTATCCCTATGTAGCTTTGCAGTATTGAAAACTTATCATAAAATGGCCACCATGCTAACCATATAAACACGAATTGTCGATCGTACGCATACCAAAGCCTATCCCAGACTTTGTTTCACAAACAACCTCACCTTTTTAATCTGACACAGTTAGAACTAGACAAGTCATTGACAATGACATAGTCCCCACTTGTAATAAGAGTATAAGTCTTGATGGGGCAGGGAAATGTGGTCATTAAGAAGTATCACAGGAGTGTATATATTGAGATCTATGGGCACATAGGTCTATGTCGTTGTTCCCAATTTGAAACACATGAGGCATGTCTCAGTTATGGTTCTAAATCAGGAAAAAAGATCAGACCTCTAGCTGTATTGGCCAGCCAAGAAATACATATGCACATAATTAATGAGGTAAGCGTGTGTTGTCATAAGGTCTCCCATACTACTAAATATAAAGGACATAGCACTTGTGGTTACTTATTTATTGACATAAACGTATATTTTAGGTAAAAGGTCATCG
>LD350321.1:84227-104678 GCA_001465055.1 Ptychodera flava | reverse complement strand
CTATAAGAATAGCTTCCATTGCCATATATACATATGGCTATGGGAGCTAAAAATATCTGAGTCCAAATATCTGTGCCTTAGGCGCATTCTACCTTAAAGATCTTCTGAATGAATCAAGACATTACCTGTGTACAAGACCCTGCTGATCATTCCAGGAATGACAAACATGAAAGTTGGAAGGATTTTCAAATAGCCAGCCATCAGAGTACCACCTTGGGCGTGAGAGAGGGACTTTGCAGAAAGTGCCCTTTGAACTATGACCTGAAAATATTGAAAAAAAGCTGACAATCTTAAAAACAATTCTAGTGACATATAAGTTGGTCACTCAAAAATTCATAATTCCTCTGCTAAAATTTATTTCATTGAGAGGCAACACTACCACCTGCACCTGTTCTAGAATGTGCAGATGGCATTTTTAAGCTTTACTTCCAGGGTAAGAGTTGTCTGAACTGTTAACTGGTTGGTTATAACAGTTTCAAAGACTGTTAAAGCCTCAGTAATGCTAGCTTTCAATTTTTTTCATTATTTTTATTTTATAAATCAATTGCAACTTCTTATTCTACTCCCCAAAGAATGTTGAAACACCCACTATTTAGCTTGTCAACTTATCGTTAAAATCTGTAAATGCATTTTTATTGTTTACATTGTAGTCCGGACCAGAAGTTACTTTTCAACAATAACAATGCAGTTAACAATCATAGAGGCTGAGTTGACAAGCTGGATACTGTGTATATCAACATTCTTTGGGGAGAAGAACAAGGAATTATGGTTCACATTTAAAATAAAAAATGGTGAAATTATCATCAAGAGTTAGCATTACTGGGGTTTTAACAGCTACATTATTTTTGTTCTCTGGGCCAAGGGCCTTGAACACAGAATGAACCAACCTCTATTTAACAGCTAACCTGTTCTATTCATGTATCAACTCCAATGTATCAAAGATGACTGTAAATTGACAAATCATTAGATTTTTGGATAAGGTAAGTTTCAACATAGACCCTAAAAACCCGTTTTTAGGGTCTATGGTTTCAATAACTTTTGTTTCCATCGTGTATTTGTTTTCAGTTACTATTAGAAACATTGTGTTGCAGAGGAAACATTTCTATTCTTTGTTTCAGAATAACATTGTTGTTAGGCAACAATTTGTTGTTGGGCAAGATCTCTGTTGCTATGCAGCATTTTTTTACTTGGTAACAGCTGCTTCTCTGTTGTCACTTTGTTTCTGCATTGTGTTGACAATTGATACATTTTTTTGAGTGACAGTTCTCTGTTGCTACATCTTAACATTTATTGCTATGAAATGCGTATTTTTAATAGCTTGTAATAACTGTTGCTATAATTAGTTTTGTTGTTGCTAAGGCAAGACTATATACTTAAAACAGCTTTCTGTTGCAAAGAAACAACATTTTTTGTTTTGGCAGTTTTTGTTTTTTGGCCAGAGCACACCTTTGTTCTTTAACCCTTTAAGTGATGTAATTTTTTCCATCAAAATTTTAGTGCAACATCTTACCAATTTTTATAAATTTTTCTGTAATTTTTTTGATCATCTTCAATCAAATAGACATCGAATTTTTTATGGCTACAATTTTTCATCAACATTTTGGCAAAAATCTGAAAAAGCTTGACTGGAGTATATTTTGTAAAGGTGACAAAAAATGACTTTGGCATTAAGGGTTAATTCAGTGTAAGCATTCTGTTAGTATGTGCTTAGGACTGTTATACGGTAAATTGGAGATTTCTAAAGAACCCTGCAAAAATCTGCCTCACTGAAACAATTTTATTTTCTTGGGGTTTCCCACCCATTACTGATAAACATCAGACAATTAGGATTATGTTGATCTGTAACATTGTTTATTGTGGGCCCAGTATTATTCAGTCTCACGACAAACTGTCTTACCTGATCGGCACACCAGTACCAAATGGATGCAGTAGTCTGACCGAGAAAGAAACCAGGCCACGGTAGGATATCATCTGAAGGTTCACGCAGCATTTTGAAAGAGTCGTTCAAGGGATATCCACATTCCGTTATTCCAAGCAATGTTGTATTAGGCACCGCTGACATGTATCCATAGTAAAGACCTTTTATTCCGCCAATTTCAATCAAACCTGGACAAAAAATTTCAATGCATTTGTCCAAGTTAGTGGTGGTATGTCAACATATCATGGCAAACACATCAATGTGGAGTTTGCACAATAGTAGGGTTGAATGTGATTGAGCTTAATACTTACTCTCTGTAAATCTTGTGTAATTTGTTTCTCAAGTACCAAAATTTGCACAGAAATCCCAAAATTTTATTCTTGATTTTGAAATAGAATGGTTGAAAGATTCCTTGAGGAAAGTTTGAGCAAAAGTTTTAGTCTTTCCTTTTCAAGGCGTACACTATCATAAACAGAGTTTTATTCAATTTTATGTAACCATCAATTTTATCCAGAAAGACTTGTTATTTTCAACTTCTCCCCCCCAAATTTTAGCAATCCATATGAGGAACATTCCTGGTGACATTAATGCCAAACTATGCCATCTTTAGTTCAAGGATTGAGATGATGGTGGAAACTGAACTTGCTTATGAGTTTGATGCATGAAGTGCGCCCTCTACCAACAGCCAACTAGCTCCTTGTATTTTTGTTTCATTACATGTAACTACATCAGGTACAAACCTGGTGCTGAGTATATAAATTGGACCTCTTACATAGCTTCTAAATCAGTTGTCCAAACCCCTTAATATTTGAATCAACAATTTTGTCTTTTGCCTTGGAAGCTACCTTTTCGTATCTTGCTAAGTTCATAAAAGAAGCTACTGGCTCATCATATACCACCACTCTGCAACTGTGCAAGCACACTACTATTTACATGACAGAATTTGTTGAAGTGTATTTTATCCAATTCAGACATTAATATTTGAAACAAAGTTGAGCAAGTTTCGCCTTTCCAAGTTTCTGTTGCCAATGGAATGCTGACATCACACCTTTTCATTTTCTACATTTGTTATTCCTATAAGACTCTTCCAGCAATAACTTTGAACTATAATCTAAATCAGGGCTGGGTTGATTTTCACAGAAAAGTTATGTCCTATTTTCTCTTCCAAAATTTATGCTTTCCACCTCCATTTCTAAGTGTGTATTCCAACTTTGCTGGAGAAAACAAAACAGTTGGTCCAAACCACAAAGGTGAAAAGGTAAAAAGTCTCTGGCCTTATCATGATGGCAACTAGAAAAGTAGCTTTAAACCCTTTCACAATGGTTTGGTCTAAACCCATCAAAACTAATGGTAATTGTGGACGTATTTACAGGGATTTTGGGGTGAAAGGTGAACCCATTCACCGTCAAAGTTGTTACAATCATATTGTTTCCAAGGCAAAGTACAACCTTCACATTGGGAAATAGGGCTGAAAGAATTTATGAATTTTTTCTCTTAAAGGAACACTCCAGTAATATTAATGCCACTGAGGTTTGTTGCAAGAAAAGCAAAGCAATGTGCATGTGATATCAGTAGTTGCCAACAGAAATTGAAACAAATTTTTCAGTTTGTGCCTGTGTTAATTGCTGCAAATTGTGGTCAGGAACCCTGCAATGTGATTTTTCCAGTTTCATACTTTTTTAATTTTGACTGTAACAAAGGATTCCATGGTTCATGTACACCTGCAATTTCATGAAATCCTTGTTACAACTTTCAGACAAATATCTATTTTCGCGTATGAGCCATGAAACTGTAACATCCTTAGAAAATGCTGTTTCATTAGAAACGGTTGAAGGAATTTTGAGAAGACATGTCAAAAAAGAACATCATGAGAGATTACACTTACTGTAGATCATAAGAAACAGAGCACCAACAACAATCAGAATTGTCTGCAAAGTATCAGTGTAAATGACTGCTGCCAAACCACCTGAAATAAAACAGAAAAAAATAATAATTTTTATTTCCTTTCGCAAACAACCATTCTGAAACTTTTTGAAATTCAAGTCATGGACAGCTGGCAAATCATTTTTTTGAATATTTATTTCTGAAAATGATACAAAGGCAGATGCTAATGCAATATTTGAGAACAGCATTATTTTCTAGTGTGTTGCAAGTTCAATGTCATGTGCCTTCAGGCTCATAATCGATATCCTATAGGCCACAATATTAGTGTTGAACTGAATAGTGTTACTGCACAGCATTAAGCAGCAAAAATTCTATTGACAGGTGTTAGATTAATGCCAGCTTCAGCACTGATAAAGCTTTCTTGTGGGCAAGTCCATTGAAATTTCCCACTGGTGATAAAACAGCGCCCTCAGCGGTGGTTCTGCAGAAATCTAAGCCACTGCAATGATTTTCATGGGCTTTAAGTAATCCCTAAATATTACCACAGAATGCTACAGCCATCTTTCACAACAGTCTGCAATTTGATTCAAGCAGATAATGATCTTTGGGAAAATATTTCACATCCAAGCAAAATTTTAGCCAGAAAAGCATCACTAAAAGTACCTTCATGGATAAGGTAAACTGAGAAGTCAAATGTATATTTGACACCATTTAGAATTGGAGAAATTTACTGATTTGAAAAACCAAAGAAAAAGTATCATTTTCTATCACTGTTTGTCTCCTGGTTTTAATCTGAGGAATGATATGAAAGTTTGTCTCTTTCATCTCAACGGTAACATGACTTCACAGACAGACAGAAAAACAGACAGACAGACATCAATATGAAAATGGTTACAGTTTGATGTGTTCAATATGATAAACTGTGACAGACAGTGTGAAAAATAAGATACACACCTGTGACAGCATATATCGCTGTAAGTGCTAAGATGACTGCCACTGATGCATAGAGGTTCCAACCAATCACAACTTGAATAAATAATGATGCGGAATATATGTCAACCTAAGAAATGAAACATTTTAGCTGTTAATAATGACTTATCTTAAATTTGTTTGCCCTTAGTAGTGTGTCTGAAAAGTATACACATAGTTATAAAATATGGTTTGACACTGTAAAAGTAAAGTGAAAAAGTGAAACACTGATAGTTTCAAATAGAAAGTGTTCCAGGGACAAATATTTAAACATTCAAATTTTCACAATGCTTTGCTGGTATGCTGCTTGTTTGGAATCGGTTTGAAGTTTGATTAGTACAAGAAGTTTTCACTGTCTTAATTGCTTTTGTGAAAATCAAAATTTCAATTTCACCAAATATGGATTGTTGAACCAGGGCAGTATGATAATATATATTACAATCCAAACAAGTGACTATGTGCCTGAAGGTAGGTGACAATTTGCCCATCATCCACGGGGCAAAAGGTCAACTGCCACAAGGGTACATAGTCCCTTGCTTGAGCTATACGGTAATGTTTTTATCACATGCCTCTCTTACCTAGTTTTTACTCCAAATCTTTTATTTTATTGGCAAATGACAATCATGTAATCATACCGGTATGCTTTACTTCCATTTTAGATGAAAATTGGTTGAGAAAATATTAGTATTTTCATCATCAAATCGTGCAGTAATATATTTAAATCACTGTTAAAGAGTGTATCAAATTTTTTATACATAACTTTCAAAAAACCGTCTTTTGTATGTAAATCATTTAGTTTGAACATTTTCAAATCCGAAAATGGTCAAGTTGAAAATAGTTCCAGTCCATTTTAAGTCAAATGATGACTAAACAGGTCCTGTATTCCATAATATTGAATTGGAACATAGGGTACTGGTGTGTGACAATTACCCTTTCTATTTTTAATACTTCAATGTACAATACATTAAAATAGAAAATAAAGCCTTGAAAACACATTACGTTGTATAAAATATACAAAGTTGCTCGATCTAGTACAGATTTTAGTGCAGATCAAAATATAGAGACCGGACAACTACAGTTTGTGCTGGCAAGTTGAACAAATGGATATTTTTACATTATTTTAGGAGTAAAACAAAAAGCCATTTCACAAACACAACAAAAATGAACGATTTAACAGCTAGTTGTAATCCCTGATTTTATTAATTACAGTCATGACACAATATCCATTCAAAAACACAAGTGAAGCTATAATGATATATTGAAAAAAAACAAAACTTACAGAAATTTTTACCAGTACATAGAGGGCCAGAGATAGGACAGCTATGTACACTTGTATTCTCTTCCCACCAAATCTTTTCTTCAGGTACTCAGGCATTGTGTAACACTGAACAGATAATAGTGAAAAACAGCGCTAGTGGTCACTGTACTCCCATTGGAACAGAATCAATGTACATGTACATGAGATCATGTGCCATTTATACTGGTCAGTGTAAAATAATTTTGCGTTTACTGGAAGACTACATTTTCAGGCAAAAATTTCACAATTTCAACAAATCTGAATTAGGTCATACAAAGCAAAGTGAAACGGATGTTTTCATCAAAGAATGAGAAATTAGCCCAAAAAATTTACATTATATTTCATTATCATTTTTAAACAAATTTAATCAAGGAAGATCCCTGGGAACAGTATCAGAGAACATTTTTGCAGAAAAATGAAAAAACTAAACTCCAACACATACACACACACAATAGCTGGCTCTCTCTCTCTCTCTCTCTCTCTCTCTCTAAAACATGTCTCTTTATCTTGATATTCACAATATCAGATATATTTTTTCACATAGAATGATTCCCTTTCTGCCTTTTTTCTCTGAACATGTCTGCCTCTGTACATTTGTGATGGCACACATACAAATAAAATGATTTATCAGTTTCTATACATCATATTTTTGCCGCCTTTTTAGCTATCAAACAGTTATAAACCATCACTGTTTTCCTTAATTATTCTCTCAATTCCGGATAAAATGTAACTAAATTTCATTTAAAGTAAACTTACAAATCCAGCAATGTAGACTGGCAGAAAAACCCATCCAAGCAGCTGACATAAGTACATGGCCTAATGGAGAAAAATAAACATATAAATTCAAATAGACTGTTACAACAGATATTGTTGACGGTAAACATGTCTGGTATGCATGCAAAACTGTGAACTGACTTCCAAACTAAAATAATATTAAATATGCAAGGATAATCTCCACAGACAGAAAAGTGTCCTAAAGTCGAGATAGTTGGAGACAAAACTTTTTAACTCTTCCTCAAATTTTCACAGAGTTTAAAATCACAATTTTAAACACTGTGCATATTTTATATTCTCCTTGAATATTCTTTGTCAAATATTTTTATTTTTTTCGGATGAATTTTTTACAGATGCAAAATTGGACATTGAACTATACTTCACCCATACGAATGGAATTGTTTTCATGTTTGACTTACGTTGAGTTCATATGCTCCGATAGCTATACCAGTAGCGGCTCCAGAGCCAGCTAGTCCAACAAAATGTTCACTGCCAATGTTGCTTGAAAACAGAGATGCACCGACCTGTATCGAAATAATTATTATTTATTGCATATTTAACCTGCTCACCAGGTCCAACCGTTACCACTGATTGGTTTGGACCAAAGCAAGGTGGCGAATGGTTAAATCTTACTTGAGAATACAATTTACCCCTTTCAAGGTCAGCATGGTTTGACCCGGCCAATCCCATTGTTTTATATTGTAAAAAGTTGGACCATATCACAGGGAAATGGGGGTGAAAGGATTATCCATACATGTAATTTCAAAGTGTACTGTTCTTGTCCAAAGACTACATAATATGAATGCAGGCACTTGTATACACACATGGAACAAAAGAATACAGACACTCTGTAAATAATAGTCTTGTCTTTTCTTTAAGTGTAATCAGATGATCCTAATACCTCAATTTTTTTCATCATTAATTACACGCAATTATTCACGAATAACCAAGATTTATATTTCACTAAATTTTACAGCAGATTGCTTTACTCTTAGCGAAATGCAACCTGAACAAAAACGCCGACCATGCACAAGGACATAAATTTCAGTATTTAGTAAATTACCTGATTTTATTTGAGTTTATCTGTGTTTAAAGTAAATTTTTCAAGAAAAAGTAAAAAATATTGTGTTTTCAGAATGTCCTGTACGTATATTGGATAGACGTGTAAAATTCTAGTCATCTTCATACTTTTGCTTTGTCACATGTCTGCAGTAGCGAAATATCCTGATTACGAAGGTGTCTAAAATACCAAGGTTTCACTGTTATTACAAGATAATGTAACTCACCATAAACCAGATCATGTTTTTACCAGCCAGGAAATAGCCAGCCAAGCTTGACCTATCATGACCTTTCATTGACTGGAAAAAAGTAAGAAAGAAATATTGTCAATGATGGTGAAGCTCCAGCAGTTCTAATATATGCAAATATATGCATAGGTGAAAAAGTAGTAAAGAGCCAGTGGGATGTAACTTTTGACGATTTTTTTCACCATTTTTTGTTATAAATGCCAATTGTACATTCTTACTTTACTCACAAATGCATGTTGTACCATCATCTATTAGCCTGTCAACACAACCACTAATACATTTAAAATGCACTCACATTTGAATTCTAGTCTGGACCAGAATTCACTCGTTACAATAACAATGCTGTCTACACATATGCATGCTGAGTTGACAAGCTGAATACTGTGTAAGTGTGTATCTCAACATGCTTTAGGGAGGAGAGCAAGAAATTGTAGTTGACAGTAATAATAACAAAAATCATTAAAAATCATTAAAAGTTAAAGCTACTGGCCTTAAGTTTAATGTTATAAAGCTCCGCTGAACTATGAATACGTGTTTGAATTGTCTGTTTTACCTCAAACTACCGGTATTTGCCCTGCCTAAACCGGTAAGATAAATTCAAAATCACAAATAACAACGTGGAGTAAAAATAGCAGATGCTGTCATAATGGAGAGAAAAATGTTCTTATTGGTCAATTTCCTCTGGCTTTTACGAATGTAGGTAGTGAGTCTCTGCTGTACCCAGAAATACAACATTTTATGTCCAAAGATTTACCCCATCCCTTTATTTAGTGTGTGTTGGATATAGTGGATGCTTACGTACATTATCAATATGTGCACCTGTTCACTGATAACAGGTTCACTGTGCGCAATACAATGTCTCAATATGCAATACATGGTACAGTGCAGGACAAGCAGAGAGGAAATCCTATTGCCCTCAGGCTGATCTAAAAGCTTTCTCAGTACAGCTGCTTTTAATACTATAGAGCAAAAAACAGTAATAACCCTCTGAGTGCCAAAGTCAGTTTTCATCGGCTTTACAAAGTATAGCAAAGACAGTTTTTCTCTTAGGTAAAGATTTTTTTAGATTTTTCCCAAAATTTTGATCAAAAAATGTAGCCTACGGAAATTAGTGCTACCCGTATGGTCCAAAATTATTAAGGATTACAGAAAAATCCTCAAAAGCGGTAAAATGTTGCACAAAGACTGGTGGAAGAAATTATGTCAGCCAAAAGATGGAAAAAATTACAGCACTCAAAGAATTAAATAAAAAAGTTTGGTGGATTTATGAAAATTACGCAGTATGAGAATAATTGGGTAAGAGAAATAATAAGAGCAAAAATTTTATAACAAATATAGAGTGCTTTTAAGACCAGATGTTGAATTCTCACTCGAATTCTTCCTTTCATGAAATTTAATTACAATCATCATCCTCCTCACTGGAGGAAATTCAGATATCAGAGGCCATACTGTATACCGGTGTAAGCATGTAGCATTGTAAATTCTGACATATGGAAGGATCAGATCAATTCACTGAATCAGTGTTGACAATTTGTTTGCATCTGTTGTAACTCATGAAATTAAAATGATTTTCACATTTCTCACACATTTTTAATTTTTATCTATTTCTTGTACTTTCAATATTCTATTTCAGCCGCACCTATCAATATTATGAACTAGAACCAACCAAAGCTAAATTTGGATACCGGTACCCACACACATATACTGCATCCATTTAGTGGCAACCCGTGCTATCAATCCTGGTAATAACATTTCTGAATATCATTTCAAAGTTAAAAAATACATGGAAATCCAATAGCTCATAGCATCATAATGGAAAATATTACGTAATAATTTCAGATTAGAAATCAAATTTGACCGGTTTTGTGTGTGAATAAACGGAAATGGGAGCTTCAACAAGATTTGCCTGTGCCAGCTGTTACTTAGGCCAAAATCACACTGAGCGGCATTGATATCAAATAGAACAGTCTACGCACTGTTACAGACTCTGCAATTGTGCCAGCATAATCAAGGTGCAGATACCAGTATCTCTCAACCCTACATGACAAAAATTAAAAGACATCACTTTCGCTACACTTTTCCCATCTTATTCATGCCCTTTTTGAAATTTGATTTATTTTATTTACGGCCACTTGTGGCATTTTACCCTACTATCAGATCTGCTTGGCATTAACTCTTTAGGAAAAAATATATTTGATGTTTGAAAACCAAGGACAGCAAAAAAATTTTCCCACTTGGAGCTTTAAAATGAGCCCTACAAGTGATAGATCAGAAAAGAATTGTAACAATTGGAGAGTGTGAATAAACCAAAGAATCTTGTATATTTTAATGATGCAGAAACTATACTCTCGTAATTGGTATGGCTATATGTCACTTTATTTGCAGTCAGCAGACAGAATTCAATGACACTGTTCTGAGTGTTCACTTTCCATTTTGTGTAAAATATTGTAACTTCCTATTATCTGAACGCCTACCAGTATGTTTAAAATATTAATTGCAAATTTCTAATATTGGTTGTATCTGTAAATTGTTATGGGCATGTACAGGGTTTTTGATGGATTGCTGACAGCCGCCCTAGCCTCATGGCTTTTAGTTTTTTTTACTGGTCAAGTGTTAAAGGTACATGAGTAAAGTACATGTACATCTAATTCTGACTAGTTGTAGTTGTTCAGTAAAGTATAGCAATTATAATGTGGCTAAGACCGTCGTCGATTTTGTTCTGAATATTTTTAATGGGAGGCGCACTTTACCTTAAGGTAGCATGCACCTCAGGGACAGATATTTGGACTCTCAAAATTTTACAATTCTTTTCTGATCTACCACTTGTTGGGACTCATTTTAAAGCTCTTGGTGTAAGAAAAATTTTCACTGGCTTAGTTTTTCAAAATTCAAAAATTGTATTTTTCTCCATAGAGAAATTGTTACACAAAGGTCAATTTCTCTAACGCATGGATGGTGGCCATTTTGAATATTAACTTTCAGTAAATCTTGGGTTATTGTTTCTCTAGGACCAATATTTGCACGATGACCCTCGATTTTTATTCTTGATTTTGAAAGAGAATGGTGGAAAAAGTCCTTGAGGAAAGCGCGAGCAAGTTTAACCCTTTCACCACCATGGTTTGTCCCAAATCCATTGTTTTCTATGGTAAAGTTGGACCTGTATACAGGGAACTGGGGGTGAAAGGGTTAAGTCTTTCACCTTCAAGGCACATGCTACCTTAAAGGCAAAAAAGTACAAGTACAGCATGTACACGCATAAACTTGTACAAGTACTGGGCAGTGTTATAATACATAAAATATATATGTACATCTGGAAAGATGCCTGTAGTACTTTGCATGTGAAAAGTGTATTTATTTATAAAAAAATTTTAAAACAGGTTTTACATCAAGAGTTTACTTGTTATGAATTTTACATGTACCTTGAGATATTCAGGTCAATTTTGGCAGAATGATAATTTCCACTGAAACACTAATTATTTAACCTTCTTGCACCGACGTGTCAATTTATGCTCAGTACGCACAGTTTGTGTTCAATATTGTATACAAATGCCCATGTATAAACTGCTCAGCTGGTTCAGGATAATCTAAGTACAGCATGGAGTTAAATATGCTGGCTATTGCTTTCCGTATTTATACCATGTACCTGTATCTACATTGATTACCTACAGCAATTGAGTATAGTCTGACTCTGTGAATGTTAAATACCGTGTGTACCATGCAATAATGACATGCATACAACTGCTTGATCTTCTGTTCGTGTAAACAAATTTAACACTTTAGTGTACAAACGGATCAATTTTACTCCATTTTGTTTGCTTAGTTTTCAACATTGAACAATCTTCAAATAAGCGTCGCTACATGGATTTTGCGACAGTTGCGGGATACACCTGAATTTTAACAATTTCAAAAGGTTTTCTAGGCTTTTAAACCCATGTGCAAGCTGGCTAGACTGAATGACCTTTGACCTTTGTGTAACCTCCAGAGGACAATCTCTCACACACAAGGTGAACTATACATGTAACAAAAGTAAAACTCAAATAAATGAGAGAATCCCTAGACTGTGAAAATTTACTCACCCACAGTCCAACTCCTACCACTAAAATGAAGTACAAAACAAGGGCTACGTAATCCCATACCACAAACATCTTGTATGCTTGGTGAAGATTAAGATCCTGAAAATGAAATTCATAAATAAGTGTACACAGAAAATGAAAGCGTAATGGTTCTGTGAAGCTATTGGAAAAAACCTATGGCTGGTACCAATTTTGTTCAAATGCAAAATACATTCTTTCATCCATGATGTAATATTGATGTAGGTTTTTTCTGAACTACCTTTTATTGAAAAATGCACTTTCATTGAAAAATGCATTTTTCGTATTATTTTTATTTTGCTTGTAAAACAGTTTCTTCTGCTACTGGAACTCAAAAATCATGTCATCTTGACGTGTATTGTTCACCCTCAACATCAATGTACCGGTATACAAGAATATATATCTGATAATAATGAAAGTATTTTAAAATGTAACAGATGTTGTCTCTTTAACCTGTTCACCCCTAAATACCATTGAACAGGTCCACAATCACCATTGATAACAATGGATTTGGGTCAAACTATAGAGCTGAAAGGGTTAAATTCAATTAAATTGCCATGTAGGTGAGTGATCAGTGTGTGACCTTGACAGATAGGATAGCCCCCTTACAGTCTTGCAATTGTTTGGTAGGAGTGTGGTGTACCGGTACACACGAGATGAGAACCAAAAAGGTCAAGGCAGCAATTCATGCATAGCTGGTACCACAAAGTAATCTGCCATTGTTGTCACTGAAAGAATACCTTGAACTCTGACCTTTTACGACACTGCCATGGATTGCATGTACAGTATCAGTCATCAAGTCTGGTTCCATACTGTAGCTGAGTGTTTATAGTGAGAAGCTATACCGGTACAAATTACAATATAATAAATTGTATTCTATTCACCTGTATATATTGTTAATGTATTGAAGAAATACTGTTATGGACATTAAAAATAGAACACAAATCTACCAAAATGGAAGCAGTATTCTAAACCAGTAGATTGAATGAAATTTTTTCACAATCATTAACATACATGTATGTTTAATAAAATTGTGACGATTCTCTTATTCACAAATTCTACTGACACTAATTGAAATGTCTTTAAAATAGCATTAAGAATCCTTTATAAAAGGAGATTATAAATTTTATAAAAAACCTTTAAATTTCAACAGAACATTTTGGAGTTTTAACTGTCCGTTGCACACATATGGATGAAGAAAAAATAAAACACTTGGATGTCGTGTGGTTTATTCAATACCATACAAAGACCAGGAGTCGGTGCATTGAAATTTTTACACAAAACATAATTTTCCCATATCTGTGTTTGGGGAGAGACTAATTGAACCATTCATTATTAGGCTTTTAATTTTGCTATGACCCGGCAAAGCTGAACTGTCACTGCTATTTGTAATCTGCAGAGTACTGCTTGGCAATGCCATATGTTCAAACAACACATAAGCTATACACTGAGCGTCCTTTTTATTGTCACAATGTGACAGGACACTGCATTCTAACCGACTGAAAATAATTCACTGTTGCTACATATTAATACACACAGAATTTTCCTATCCAACATGATTGGAACAAACAGTTCTTACTTGATAAGGGACCATCTCACACTGCCGCATAAGCTTGAAGGAATTAAATTCCTTCATTTAGATCAAACCCACTCCACATAAACAAAAAAACTTCAAAACTACGAAATGTTGATGTCTGCCTTAGAGTATGGGTACAACAAAGCATTTTTGTACAGCTACTGAAGAAAACGTATCCCCTGGCTACATAATATCATGTTGTTTAGCCAGTGGATACGTATTCACATCGTCAAGTAATCAATCACATTTGAGTTCCAATTATACAGGTAGCATGACACGAATGTGTTGCAAACAGTAACTGTCAATTTGTCTGTACGAGTGTGCAGTTTTTGTTTGTATTTACAAACAATGTAAAGAGAATTTGTAATCATAAAATACAAGTGTGAAAATTAAGTTTACTAATTGATTGGAGGACAAACCCCCTCCCCCATAAATGAACAAAATTCACTTTATGAACTTTAATATATGCGACGACCTGAGAAGGTCCTTACATCTCAAATTTGATGAGTATAGTAATGCTGTCATGCGATTTCTAATACTCAGTTTAAAGTAATTATTAACAAAAAGTCACAAACAATGTATAAAATATATGAAAAGAAAATTGAAGCCAGAATCATGTTATCTTCGATCAAAATCATCCGTGAGAATTGAGTCATCTGTTGAAGTGTTTATTCACATAGATTAGAGGATGTGAGATGAATCCGGAATTCGAGACTGCCAGACAAAATATAGAGTGACGTACCTGGTTCTGTATGCTAGTAACACAAAGAAAGACACGTCAAAACAGACAACAGCAGAAAGAATAGCAGAACCCAATAACTCACAAAATGATAACAGTTACATTTTTAAAAACGTGTTCAGAAGAATCAGAATCCCTGGTTGATGTGAAAAGAAAAGCCAAACTTACTGTAAAAGAGTAATGTAGGTGTACTGCTATCATGCGTGGTGCGGCCGCTACACTGGAACCTTAGCCGTGATTGGGCTGTATATTATTGTGGCATAGTCACCACGATGACTCCATTCCCTGAGATATTTTTATCCCCACATCTATGCAAAATTTTACTGGTACGTAGCAGACCATACAAATATACAGTCACAAAGCTTGTCAATTATAACCATGAGAACTAGACAGAAAAAAATCTACTTGTTTTTGAAAATTTGAGCCAGTCTTGAGAAGCGTCAAATTTCCCAAATTCAGACACAAGCATGGATAATGCTAAAAATTCCACACACAAAATAAATACGTCACAGTAGCTGTTGACATAGAGATATACAAATGATGGTATCTAATGAGCTAACCACTCTGTGTCAATATAAATATCATCTGACAGCCTTGTTTGCCGTCTTAATACATGTACTCAAACATACCGTAGAATATGTCATTTCTCCTTTTATCGGGAAGTGGAAATTATTTAAACTCTGTTTGACAGCTTTTTTCTTGAGCGCTCATTGAGGAAGGCACCCCAGACATCACAACTTGTATATTTACATAAATCATAAATAAAGTACCGGTATAGTGTTACTCCTAGTCTAGAATCCAGCAGGTATATTTTATGTGGCTCTGCAAATTCTCTAAAAAATCACCAAACCTTACCCTCTTAAAATCAGAACACCAGAAATGTCACTTAGGCATAAAAAACAAACTGTTCAACTTGAAGTACAAATGTGACGTCATGGAGACATATGGCATTGTAAAGCATTTTCTGATTGGTTATAAATTCAGTTGCACTCCACTTGGGTTACCATTACAACCAATCAAGTGAAAGTTTAAATCGCAATAGCTATTGGTATCACAGTTAGTGTTCTTGGTGAATTACCATTTCTTCTAAGGCTAGGAAACCAAGAACACAAGACATATATATCAGCCTTAAGGGATTTGGGGATCATTGGAATGACAGCCTGTTGTTGCAACTTTGACAGTTCTGGATGGTATTGGTAGATCACATTTGTAAATGTTAAAGGGACAAAGTCGGCAATTTTTTCATGAATTTTGTTTGATACGAGATACTACTTATATTGTTTAACATGTTGAAAGATTTGACCCTGGTTTTAGACATGATACATGAAACCATGGCGAAAATGAAAGAATGGTCATGACCATTAATTCATTTTCGTGATGGTTTCATTTAATTTAAATTGTCTAAACCAGGGTCGAATATCTACATGGTCACCCATTCATTCAGTATCTTTCAACATGCCAAACAATATAAGTAGTATCTTGTATCAAACAAAATTCATGAAAAAATGGCCGACTTTGTCCCTTTAATGACACATCCAAGCATCACTTTTCCAGGGTTGCGAAGTTATTCTTTCAGAGCTCAAATCTGCATTTTTGTTAATAATGGCTTACGGTACTTGACAACTCCTGGTAAATTTTACAAGAATTTGATCACCAGTCATAATTGTTACCATGTTCACCTTGTTTTATCGATACAATCCCATATTGGGGACAGTACCACTGGGTTCCCACACAGTATAGGGAATGCCTTAATTCCCAAACCTCAGCAAAATCACTGACAATGGTAAATAACAATTTAAAGCAATGATACCACAGGACAGCAAAAATACTTTTGGAATTTCAAAATTACTTAAACCTGTAAGGTTTTAACTATAAACAAGGCATGGAAGATAAAGAGTGCTTGAAACTTTCAACAATTAAGCTGCAACAACAACATATCCCAGACAAGAGCTGCCAACTTTGAAAAAAATCATTGTTTTTTAACCATTTCTACCAAAACAATTTCCTTACAAAACAAGAGAATAAAACAACCCTATGCTAGTCTCACCTTTTGCCATAAAACTTTGCTGTAACCCTATTATTTTCAATGGCAAAGTTGAATCTCCATAGGTGGAAATGGGGTTGAATGGCTTAAACACTAATATACAGGAATGTTAAAATGACAAACAGAAAGCAATTCTTTGTCAATGATTGAAATATTTCAATGAGATACAATGATTTGAAAAGATAGACAAGTACACACAACAATAATATTTGTCCCTCTGAACAACATACCAGCAAACTGACTGGGTTATATAACTACTTGTACCGTATACAATCTTTTTTTTCTAATTGACATTTAAATGGTGTCTGTGATGGTAATATTATGAAGCATTACCTGAATGTAATTATCCATATCGTTTTTCATGCCTGGCGGAATGGATGCCGATGCAGTAGATAGTGGCAGTGTTGTGGCCATGTCGTTTGAGAGTGTCTGCTGCGATGATCCAGTATTGAATGCAAATGTTGTTGCAGCTACACCGTTATTCTATGATGATGAATTCAATGTACAATATGGCGATGATGTTGAAGAATGTTTAGGTGAAAGCAAATGTATATGAGTCAATGCTGCGTAGAAATGGAAAAGCTCATTGTGAGATTATGAAAATGCGGCTGATATATCAGCACTTTCCCAAGGTTACACTGGAAACCAAATTTAAATTTGCAGTTTTGTGGAAGGGCTGTGATTTAATCGATCTAGGTGATTACCCCGATCGCTATACTACAGAAGCTTAGCTACATGACTCTCGGTATCTGACACCGTGTCAAACATAGCCTAAGTAATATAGCCTAGTGTAGCTAAGTTTGCAGTCACTAAAAAGGAAGAAAATGTTCGTGAAAGAGATTCTTTGTTGTGCGACAACAGGTATTGAGGTGACCTCATCGGATCCCTGAGGCTGAGGTCATGGAGAGACGGCACTGAATCAAAACGATGAGAGCTACCAAAAGTCGGCTGTCACACAACTTGTTTTGCCGATTAGAGTAAACCCTCATACCAATAACCTCTTACCTGAAACGTCAAACCATCACATTATGTAAAGCTAAATGCATTCTAGACAGAAGAATAGGTGAGGGTAGACAGCTTCGACCTGCGTGTACATGTATATGTTGTAAAAATAGAAAGCGCTGGTAAAAAAGGTCAAGGGTGTCAGAACATTCCACTCTGTGTTGTGAGTGTGAGGGCGCAGGGTTGCCGGCCCGTTCTTTCTCTGCACAGGCGCTCGTTAGCTGGCGCTGGGCAGTTTGCTAAAATAGATCGATTTTCGGCTCGATCTATCGATCCCGTAGTCGATATGCCCGCCACTGCAACCTCAATACCTAAATAAATGAGTATGTAGGTTGCAGTGGCGGGTATATCGACGATGGGATCGATAGATGTAGCCGAAAATCGATCTACGCAGACTACCCAGCTAACGAGCGCCTGTGGTTCACTGATACGAAACACAAAATGAAATGGTAGTCTGAAGCAATTCTGTACGTACCAGATGTGAACTGAATGGGCTCACGCGGTTTGCAACAGGTTCATAGTAGTACACTTCAAAGACAATAAGATATCTGTCAGATCATTATACGTAGCAGGTTCATCAACTTTCGCACAGTACTCGCGGAGTTAAATCACTATAAAACTTCATTTATTATGCAAATGAGCTGTTTATAAACTTGACACTGCTCAGTTCTTCATTGGACAAATAGATATCTAGCAGATCAACATCTGTAGCACGTTTCATTTAAATTTAATGCTGTAGACAATTAGATATTTCTCGGATTGATATCTGTAGCAGGTTTCATGCCAGTATTTTCGAGTTATGTCATTAATTACAAAGTTCATAAAATATGCAAATGGCCCAAAATTAACTTCACACTACCAAATGCTTTACAACACAGTCAGATATCTGTCAAAGCAGTACCTGTAGCAGATTTCATCAAATTTGATGCAGTTATTACGGAGTTATATGACTAATTACAAAGTTCATTAATATGCAAATGAGCTATTATTAACGTGACACTTGTCAGTGCTTCACGTGACAATTAGATATTTATCAGATCAATATCTGCAGCAGGTTTCATCAAATTTGGTGCAATGATTTCAGAGTTATATCACTGATTACAAACGTTCATCTAATATGCAAATGAGCAGGTAATTGACATGACACTCACAGTATAATCAAAATCTTCTGAGATTGTCATCTGTGAAAAGTTTCATGAAATTTTGTGCAGTATTTCTTGATACATGTCGACACTGTCATTACTGTCTCCATAGGAAACCATTATATGAAAAAATGATATAACTTTATTAATAAAGTGTGGAGAAATGAAAGGCGTACTCAACCAATTTCTTCAATCTTCAAACGATCTTTATTTCTTCCTGATGACTTCAATAGTTGCAGTTGGACTGAGTCTATTTCTTGGAATTCTATTCATTAACTAACCATTAGCATATGGCACATGTCTACCAAATCTGACTTGAATCTGTTCAGCTGTTTTTTAGTTAACATGTTAACAGACAGACAGGCAGATAGACAGACAGACACACAATAACACACACACGGACAGAAAGACAAACATCGCTACGACATTAGCTCACGTGTATGCACTGAAAGTGGCAATCACGGGCGGTTTCTTCACGGAATTTCGAATGGAGTGGGGATTCTGTAAGCGTGTTATTTATTTCCAAACTAACTCGGACTGAGAAGACCCAAGTTACTCCAAGCGGTAGGGACTAACTATTTTAGATGAGAAGTGAGAATAGGCGGCGACTTCTTATTCGACTAGATAACTACAGTTGAATAAATCAGGGAAGCTTGACACCCACTTCTATATGGTGTATGTGACTTGAATTGCTAATGAGACCCCGATGACGTAGCGCCCCAATGTTTTTCTTTAGGAAACGTTCACTTTAGTTTGACAAGTAAATATTAATCTCGTCCTGTCAGAATCAGATAACCTGATAATTTAGAAAAAAATTAATGCAGATACTTAAGATTTATTATGAAACTTTATGTAACTTTTCCTGGCAGGACAATCTGACGCCTGACACATCCTTTTAAAGACGTTTCTGTTCGCAAATGTACAGATCCCCTTATATTTTTCCTTATAACTAAGTCTGACGTTTCTGTTCGCAAATGTACAGATCCCCTAATATTTTCCCTTATAACTAACTGCATACATGAAGTACGGGAGCCATTATTATTCACGGCCTGGAGGGTCGGAGGAATCTCGGGGGGGGGGGGTTCACTCAAAAATTGAAAGCTGCAGGGTGTGTGCTTAAAATGTGGAGAGAAAGTAGGGGTTACTCAAGTTTTGGCGCAAAATAAATTGAAACATTTATCAGATTGCACCATTGCATCAATATCTCAAAATTATCGATGCCAGAGGGAGACATCCCTTCTTGTGCTCTCCCCCCTGGGGTGTTCTAACAGTTCCACATAGTGAAAACACAAACTGAAAACACATCTCAGATTGTACCAAGATAGCACATTTGCACATACTAATTTCTCAAGATTTTTCGTGCAAGAGACACTTCCCCTCCCCCTCCACGTGTTCTCCCCCTGTACTTCCAAATTCAGCTCTGTCAGATATCCTAGCGAAAACCCTGTCATGATACCCATCCAAATTAAACAATACTACATGGTTGGCTACTGGTTATAGCATGAGCTTTACTATCTACATTATTTTGTAGTGAGTTTAAATTTGATTTTGTTTGTGTCATCTTTTTCAACCGTCACGAGATAACCGATGAGAATCTAGCAGGGTAAACAAGGATTTGAAATGTCTCTACTGTTGCAGTATTTTTGTAAATTTTACATAAATATTTATTTCTATTTAACTTTTCTGAGTGGGGGCGGGTTTCAGTCAA
>LD350321.1:72528-84155 GCA_001465055.1 Ptychodera flava | reverse complement strand
TTTTGGAGTTTAAACCAATTTCACTTTGTTTGGAATTGGGTTTATTTGAAATTTCGGTTCCCAATAAATTCCCCCCGACCCCCCCCCCCCCCACCACCACCACCACCGTAAGGCTGTAAATAATGACGGCTCCCTAATGGCGAACGACACACTCTCAATATGTGAGATAATTTTTGTCCCTTGTGTGTGTAAGATGTCAACTCGTCGATTATTATGTAGGCCTATATCAAGGTAAAAGATGTACCCCTGTTTCTGTAACTTCTAAGGCGAAGACTTAAACGTGGATGAATTGTGTCGATCACTATCTGAAATAATCCTTACATTTCTTTTGATAACGCGCCCCATGAACAAAACAAGAATTCTACGTTTGTATTTATTACAGTAAATTGTATCACACAGTGCTTCATGGAACATCCTTCCAAACGGAAAGAATGAGATAATTAATATCTAGCATAGATGTAGCGTATTTATTTCTATATTAAAGGTCTCCGGTTGGTACACTTACATATTAAATATTACAATATGATATTAATTTTACATTAATCGAATCCTCAGGGGTGAAGGTTACGACGAGTGGTAGGTAGTGGTAGTATTCTTTTACATTAATCGAATCTTCAGGGGGTGAAGGTTCTTCGTACATGCAATTGATGAAATTTGTGGGATAGCATTGATTCGAAGGATATATTGACTTAACATTTTAATGCATTCAAAAAACAAAAAGCGAAATATATACAATCAATACAAACAATGTATTATTTATTCCAAACAAAAAGTAGCCCGTCTGCTCGAGGGATATCCCAAGGTCACGTCTCAATTTTTTCAAGATACATAGATAATTTCTTTCAAAATACTAAGGGTTTTCTGCAAACTAGAGCCCGGTTCTTTGACTTAAGCTTCTCGACCGTAAATGTGCATGAGCGTGTTTTATTTAAAAGTGGCATAAATTTAAGCTTTCGTTCTGACTGTGTGTGTCTATAAACAAGTACATCTTTGTTCATATGTATATTTATAAAATACACTTGTTCATTACATCCATGACATACAAGCTGTGCCACTGTACATCTCAAAAAATCACTTTAAAGGTGGAATGCATCTCAAGACCAGATATTTGTATTCTCAATTCTTTTCTAGTCTACCACTTGTCGGAGCTCATTCTGAAGCTCTTGGGGAAAAATAAAACTGTTCACCGTCGTACTTTTTCCAAAAGTTTTTACTTTTCTTCATAGAGTTAAATCAGGGCAGCCTTTTTGAATTTAAAATGTTGGTAGATATGGGGTTATTTGTTTCTCCAGTACCAAAACTTGACCCCCGATTTTTATTCTTGATCTTGAAAGAGAATGGTTGAAAGATTCCTTGTGAAAATTTTTAGAAAAAGTGTAAGTCTTTCATTTTCGAGGCGCATACTACCTTAAATAACAAGCGACATAGCGGCCAATATAGCTCAGCTATGTTATGTAAAGAACAACTATTTTTGACACATGTGTAGATGAAGGTGGAAATCTTTGACAGCTTATTTAAGTGGCCGGATGAAAAATGGCACAAATAGCTGCAAAAATACACAATTGACTATTTCATCATAATTTGAACATATCATATTAGATCATCTCTAAGAACATTTCAACCAAAGCTATCTGACGAGTAGTTTTTTTTAGAATCAAATTTTCTGACCAAAACTGGCAAAAATTGCCCCAAAGGCAAAAAACAATTACAGATTTCATCATAATTTCAATAAATCATATTTATTTCATCTGTAGGAGCCTGTGTACCAAAGTTCAAAGCTATAAGACAAGTTGTTTTGGAGGAACACATTTTTTGACCAAAAATGGCAAAAATTGCCCCAAAAATACAAAATACAGATTTCATCATAATTTCAATATATCACATTAAGTTTATCTGTAGAAGCCTGTTCTAAAATTTTAAAGCTATCAGACGAGGAATTTTTAAGAAACAAATTTTTCGACCGAAAATGGCAAAAATTGCCCTTAAGTACAAATATGCAAATATGGCTAGTTTTTAATCGGGTTCGAACCCACAACATACGGCATCAGTCGCCTAGCAGAGAGGCCACAGAGAGAACCGTTCGGCTAAATCTCCACTCCCATAAAAGAGTGGTTCAATAGCCGGCTAAGTTGTTACATTTTTCAAATTTCAATGCAAATTTCACCACGATTTGAACAAATCTGACTGAAGTCACCCTAAGTAAACTGCATATCGAATTTCAAAGCAATCGGATATGCGGTCTCAGATAAGAAGATTTTTTTACCAAAAACAGCAAAAAATGCCCCAAAAATACAAATATGCAAATATTACCACGATTTGAACAAACTTAAGTGAGGTCACCCCAAGTGAACTGCATATGAAATTTCAAAGCAATCGGACTTGCGGTTTCAGAGGAGAAGGCAATTGGTGACGGACGATGACAACGACTACGACGACGACGACGAACGACGACTGAAAATCAGCCTATTTGACAAGCTCCGTGTCGCTGACAGCGTAACTAATAAACCCGCTAAGAATTCCCATTCTTCGGTCTTTCTTTGTCCTCAATCAAAATTCCATGCTGTTGTTGAATAATACTGTGATAACGTAATTCATCTTACAAGGAAACGCCACATATTAACTAATGATCAGCAAAACATACTTATATTACTTTATAAATAATTTGTTTAACTTTTAGCAATCATATTAACATCATTTAAAGAACATCCGGGCTGAAAACTTTGTCATGGCTATACATTTACATATTCCAATTTCACAAACACGTATAGATAAAGTGTGAAACATAATGAACAAAGTATAAATCACAAGAGAAAAGAGTCAAAACTAAAAACCGTCAGTTAATATAAAGGACTTACACTGATAAAACTAAGTGAAGTCAGGTGTTTCGAGTAGGTCTCTCACAATTTGTATTACTTATCACACGCCTTGTTTTCATTGCATTTATGCTTTCAAGGTATGATTCCTTCACGCCAGAAAGTGCTGGAAAACACTTTTCTGTAGCAAGAACACCGCAGAGTTTGATAAAATACATTTCCAGTGAGAATTACTTATTTCTACTGTAATCTTTCAATCATTTGCTCCCTTGACTAGAAAACTCTGTTTCCCCCCCCCCCCCGGGAATGTTATAGCTTTTTAGTAGTTTTTGTTCTCTTCAACAAATACATCACTCATTTTTTTGAATTATTCGAGGTACTACTAGATTTTCAAATAAATTGTATCGTATACAGCATGTTATTATGGTTTTCTTTTCTCATTGGTTCATTGAAACTTAAATTATGAGCCCTACCATTACACCATAATTTCAACAGTGTATGTCTGGAGTTATTTCGAAAGTGTTTAATGCGCCCTCTCAAGTTCAAAAGATGTATATGGCCAAGCATTCAGCATCATGCAAGGTGGCTGACATGAACGATGTTGTACTGGCTTGTCTTCTGTGTTTTAACCTACTGCATACGCGTTCCAGACCAAATGCAATTGTTTACCCGTTTTTGGTAAAGGAGGCTGTCTCTACAGGTTCCGTTCGGCATTCTCTGTATACTTTCTTCCGCCAATACTGAGGTAAGCAGCCAGATCTCATCAGACCAATTATTGGAAGGAGATGTAGTGCTTGTTACATGAAGAGAGTGTGTGTTGGCAGAGAGTTGCATCGGGTCAAATAATGATTGTGTCCTTGTAGCGTTTCTTGAACATCTTCAATGAATAACTCCAAATTCAGTGACTATCTCGCTATGATTTATCCTACAGAATTGGAGATTAAAGAAACTACAGAAACGGCCTCTTCTGCTTCATATCTGGACATTTTACTTGAATTTGACTCTAATGATCACCTTTCTACTAGGCTATATGACAAAAGAGATGATTTCAACTTTAGTATAATCAATTTTCCACACCTTATCAGTAATATTCCACTCTCACCAGCTTATGGGGTATACATTTCCCAGCTTATTCGATATGCAAGAGCATGCAGTTCATACGGTGATTTTGTAGAGAGACATGGTCATCTCTCTTACAAACTGTTAAATCAAGATTACACCAGAGCAAGACTTGTCTCTACATTCAAACGCGGTTTTGGCAGGTATCGCAAGCTGGTAGATAAATGTACAGTATCTCTTTTCGACAAATGATCGGTGATGGCATCAGTGACATTGGGTCTTAGTTAGTGACCACTACCTATCTGACTTACAGATTGATATAAGGCGGGTGCCACATGTATAGCAGGATGCGCTTACAATTTTCGAAACACCTGACATCACCTCTTGGTCTTTTGGCCAGAGGTCCATATATCTTTCTTTCATGAATTTGTCTTTGTTTGTGTACCGTCTATTTACTGTCTGTCTGGTGTGTCTGTTTTGTGTCTATGTTTACAACTATTGTCTTACAAATTCTGACCTAGTGTTATCGGATTATGGATCGGTATGATTGCGATTATCTTCATTACGTTTGAACCAACAACAACGCAACAGTTATGCTCGTTGAAATTCATTGGTCAACAACAACAACACGATCAATAAACTTAAACAACAGTAGTAACAACAATAACAACCAGATCGATGGGAACCCTTTGGTGAGGCTAGGCGACGACGTAGCCTTTGCTGTGCTCACACTTAGCATATTGCTGGATATCAGGCTAGGTGACGACGTAGCCTTTGCTGTGCTCACACTTAGCATATTGTTGGATATCAGGCTAGGCGACGACGTAGCCTTTGCTGTGCTCACACTAAGTATATTGCTGGATATCAGGCTAGGTGACAACGTGGCCTTTGCTGTGCTCACACTTAGCATATTGCTGGATATCAGGCTTGGTGACGACGTGGCCTTTGCTGTGCTCACACTTAGCATATTGCTGGATATCAGGCTAGGTGACGACGTGGCCTTTCCTGTGCTCACACTTAGCATATTGCTGGATATCAGGATAGGTGACGACGTGGCCTTTGCTGTGCTCACACTTAGCATATTGCTGGATATCAGGCTAGGTGACGACGTGGCCGTTGCTGTGCTCACACTTAGCATATTGCTGGATATCAGGCTAGGTGACGACATGGCCGTTGCTGTGCTAACACTTAGTGTATTGCTGGATATCAGGCTAGGTGACGACGTGGCCGTTGCTGTGCCAACACTTAGTGTATTGCTGGATATCAAGCTAGGTGACGACGTGGCCGTTGCTGTGCCCATACTTAGTGTATTGCTGGATGTGAGGCGAGGTGACGACGTGGCCGTTGCTGTGTTTACACCTTGTTATGCACCAAAAGCTTCTGATATTGCCTGACTTGTTCGTTTACTCTGTGCTGAGCCAGATGTTGATGTTATCACAGTTGATTGCAAGTCATTTGGTTTGTTTGATTGCGATGTGGCTACAGATATAGGTACAGGTACATATACATCGTAATGCTTATACTTTCAAATGTTGATGTGGCCACAGTTGATTGCTCGTTGTGTGGTGAACTGCTTGATGATGAAGTGTCAGAAACACTTGTTCCGCCACTGTGCTGCCCATTGTTAGATGGTGTGTCTTCAATTCTAGTACACTGAACTTTGTGTTGTTTACTTTGAGCTGAAGATATAGCTTTAGTCTCTCTGACACTGTGTGCTCTACTATGCGTTAGTTCTGTGGCCTTAGTTTCACTGAGTGATCTAACGCCAGATGCTGACATGTACGTTGTCCTGGTATATATTATCAAAAAAGTGGGATAATGCTGGTTCCGGTCAAATATTACAAAGGTGGTAGGATAAGATATCCTATTTACACACGAATCGTAAAGCTCTCCTGTTTTGGGATTGATTTCAGGTGGTCTCTTGTACCAGCTCTTTCCCTTTATGTACCTACCGACCAGGACGTCTGCCAAAAACATATACTGCCAACCGGCACTATCAGTCTCGCTGTAATTGTCACTGAAACTGGCGTCACATGCGAAGTATGACCCTTTTCCGAAGCGGGTAGGCAAACCACGTCTTCCACAGACTCGGAAGTCAAAATTGTTTTTACATATCTTTGCAATGCTGTCTTTGTCGGTGCCATGAAAAAGCCGCAATTCAAAATCAGGACCTTTGTCAGGCACCTTTGTCTTCATATGCTCTTTTTGTCTGTAGAAAGAAATATATAGGAATGTAATTTGCGGTTAACACTGACCAAGGTATGTGTTGTAATATTGCAAAACTATGAAAATCATATTCACAGAGGAGCTAAACGCGTTCCCAGTCTGCTCGTGATCGCTCAGTGCAGTGCGCGATAAGTATCCTTAAAAAGTGTTAATTTCAACTTTTTCTAGTAAGATTGGACTAAAAAGGTTCACAATAATAAGGTTATTCACAAAGTGCCAAGATTTATGTCCTCGTACATGGTACACTTCGGCATTGTCCTCGATGCTATGCATCTCAGACAGTACCTCCACTGCATGATGTACTTGACATAAATCCCGACATTTTGTGAATAACCTTACAGCTAAAAGGCCTCGCAGCTCCCACACTGTGTGTTTCAAGCCCCAAACCCTGACCTGCTTGCCAGCAGTGTGTCTGATCTTTTCGGCAGGCTCTGCAGGATCCCTTCTATCATGCCCCTGCCAGTCCCCCATGCCATCTTGGTATCTTCCTTCATGACCACAAACCTTTGAAGGTTGTCTAGTTCTTGCCGCACTCCTCTCAGCTGGTTCTTGAGAGTGCTGATACCTGTCTCTTGGTGGCCACCTCTAGTAGGGGGAAGATGAACTTCTCAACCCCTAAATGTTGGCTTTTCTTTTTGTCTCCATTGCCACAAGACATGGGAGTCTTGCAGAGGTGTATTCCTTTGGATAGGCCAGCGCCCCCGCATTTGTGGGCAGCAGCTTTATAGGCTTCCTTCTGTTTTTGGTGTTGCATGGTATGGGCCAAATTTCCATGTTCACCAAATTTATAGCCAGGATGTCCACAGAGAAAATTGGCCACTTGCAGAAGCCGAAGTTGGCCACAGACGATAGCAATATTTTCTCCGATTGTCCCCAAAATGATGACGGTGTGTATGATCGCCATGCAGAGGAGGTGGTCTCTCTTGAAGAGGTGCTTGGTGGCCCCAGGGCCTATCAACGATTCCTTGGTCATGTCTGTCTCTGCGGTGGTGCAGGAAGTCCTGCCCTGAAACTCCATCAGGTTGTCTTTCTGGATGTAGAGGCAAAACGGCAAAACTAGCTAGACTGGGTCCTTGGAGAACTATACCCGTTTGATACCACAAGGATGTGTTGTTCTGCTTTTCTGGAGGGACCATAGAGGTCTACTAGCTTGCATTGTTGGTAGCTCTCTATTAGCTTACAATGTCGATGGCACTCTAGAGCAGCTTGCAATGCTCATGGAATCTACTAGCTTGCAATCACGATGGCAGCCAACCAGTCCTTCTTCTGCCGCATCGTCCATTCATCGCCCAGGTGGCAAAACAAAGAGACGTATGCTACCTTGAGGTTTTACTATTTAGGCGCAGTTCAAATACACCTGTGTAAACACCAGTCGTTTTTGTTTTTTGATGTTCCACACTGCTTTGCTGGACAGAATCCGTCTTGGTAGCTGCAACTGGTCTTTTACTCTTGTCTGGCATGGATATCCTGTGTTGATGCCTGCCAAGTTTCTTGCTCTTTAGGTGTGTGCAAGTCTCGGTTGCTTCAACAGGTCCTCCTGCTCTTGTGTGGTTTCAATATCTTGTCTTGGTGCCTGCCCGGTCTCTTGCTGTTTGGGTGTCTGAAGGTCTCCAGTCTCTTGCATGCCTTACTTTTCGAGTATAAACAATTTACTTCGGGTTCTATGTTTTTTGGATCTACAGCAGCAAGTTGTATTGAGGCATTCAACCCCCGATCTATGCTCACTGCAATCCTCTGGCCACAGCTCTGGCTGCCTCTCATAGAATCCTGGTTGTGGCAGCTGTTCGTAGCTTTCTGGTAGTAGAAGCAATTCAGATTATGCAAAGCCGGGCCTGCTGCTTTCATGGACTTGCATTTCCACAATGTCCTGTACATATCCAGAAGCTAGGAAATAGTGTCATTGTAGCCTACAGAGTTTGCAAAGCCGACGAGGGAAATCCTGATGATGGAAGGAAAATGAATAATTGCTCCACATCTTTTGCACTCACCGAGAGCTTGTATTCTTCATGGGATAGGAATATGTCCTGACAAGCCGGTAGCATAGTTTGGAAATTGTCGAGAATCTGGCCAATGGTGTCATGCTGGAGCTTTCGGAAGGAAATAGGAGGGGGAACAATAGAATGGGGAGCCTCCTCTTCTTTTCGGATCTTTTAATATCATGCGCTTCTAACCCAAAAGCACCTTCCAGCCTCATGGAATCCTAGCTTGCCTATTCGTATTTCCTCGTAGGCCAAGGGTGGAATATTGCTATGCCCTGGCATGGTTCTCCTCTCCGCACATGTGTTCTTTTTAATGTGTTCTCATTTTTCTAAATGAATATTCCTATCTGTTCGCATGTGGGCTCAGTGGCTTATTTTTTGTTTAAAGATCTGGAAAGGGTGAAGTTTCCTTAACGGTGTTGGGGCCTTGTTGGATGGAAAGGAAGCTAAGAAAGGGGAGTTCTCATAATGGTTTTTGGATCCTTCCTTGGGGAAATGGAGGCTTAGGGAGGATTGGTCGCACTATAATCCCAGAATTGGCAGTATCTATACTACTCAAAACATCATATGATACTTGTCGATGATGTGTAATCGACCATAACATTAAATGAAAGCATACGTCCTAAAATTTAACACAGTCGACTGAAATTGCTGGGTTACAGGCAATTACTTTCCTATATCGACAATTCTATCACACCAGTATATTGATGACGCAAATACTTTATCTGATTGGTCAAGATGTTTAAATAACTGTGGTATCACTGGGCAAAATGTTTGATATACAACAATACATACACATAACTGATTCTGTATCTGTGCAAATACGTTAAGTATACACGTACGTATACCCATGAAATGCAAAACTACAGTGTACATTTGGTGTGCAAAAATCTGCATTACGTATACTTATGATCTGCATAGACATACGCTACACATATTAACGTATTTGAATGTTCCATATACAAAGATATACAATACGTATTCAATCAATATTGTGTTCTATATACATCAATATACGTAAATATACTGATCGTATATCAAGCATTTTGTCCAGTGATATTATACAATACGTATTCAATCAATATTGTGTTCTATATACATCAATATACGTAAATATACTGATCGTATATCAAGCATTTTGTCCAGTGTATATTCCCAGTATACCACGGTTGGAACCGGGACCAGCTCTCAGCAGATGAAAAATTCCCTTTTTGATGTGGCTTGCCAGAATTTCAATTTAACATATGGTATAATAGCAATAAACAAACTCCGCAAGGAAAAAACCACTTGATTTTGACCTGATCACGACATATATGCACTCGCTATCGCTCTTACACATATATTATGAACTGGTCCACTCTCGTGGCATACTGTTGCTGTGTCTTGTTTATTGCTTAATTCAATTATTTGAATACCACACATGCACAATATATTAGTACATTTTACATGAACGAATAATACAGGCAATAGTCTTAGATGATTACCTTTGGTACATACTCCACCTGAAAGGGTTTTGAATGTGCTCAATGGCAAGAATGGTGAAGGTAGACATATGCATTGTTTTCCTGAAGAGTTTCTCAACAGACACATAATTTTGTGACGATGGTGGTAGAGCGTAGCGAATAAAGTCAACATCCTGTGGCATAGGTTTCCAGGACAGTGGTAGAGTTGAACAAGACTCGGATGGTTGCTGTGTTCTGGAGATTCAGGGAAAAGAAGTGATTATAGAAGGAATGTCGCGATAAATTGCTGAAACTATTGATAGCATCGCTTCATTAGAAGGACAAAACAGCACTTAGGGGTCATTCCATTGCATTGTACCAGTCACACATTCGAGTCTAAACAGCATATAAACATTAAATAATATACAGGAACATATTTTGGAATTCATGATGCCCACTCAAATTATTCCCTTGGGGCATGATAATAAAATTCACTATGCGCGAGTGCCGTACAGTCTTTACAGCGTGTGCAAGGTTTGCAATCAGAAAACAACTGACGAACAACTTTGCTAGGTCTTTTTAGGGGTAGGGATTTAGCTTAGCGATTTTGACAGTGACGTCTTCGCAAGGTGACTGGGTGCCTTATTGTGGGTTCGAATCTGATCGAGAATTCAATGAATAGCATAGAAATACCCTGGTTACTCAAAATTATGAGGTGATAAACGTTACCTTGATAAACTCTAGACCATCTTGTATCATAGGGTTTTGTTATAGTTGCTCTTAATTGCTCTGAGATTTACAATTAGTAAATCCAGTATCTGAAATGCTAGATAAAAAGGTTCTGGCTCTAGCTCTTCGCGATCATATATGCTAATACAAGTGTCCCTATATGTGACATGTATGATGATCATGTGTGCTCCCTATTGTAACATGTTGCAGGAACTTCTTGCTAGAATGTTTCAAATAGGTCATTTGCCTTAAAATTCAATACAGCAAAGAATTCGAGCCAAACAAGCAGGATTTATTTTAAACTAACAAAACCATAGACATTCAATAAGAAGGCTGGTGTTGCATGGGTCATTTAGTTACCTATTTACAATAGATTTCTGGGTTTATAATTACAAAACACTTTATTTAAGCTTTGCCTTGATTGGACCGACAGACTTTGCAGCTCTGACAATACAATTGCAAAACAACCTTATCTGCATAAATTCAGGCAGACGATCGAGCTGGAGATTATTAGTCGAGATAAGATGGCTGGACGGATCAGATTCGTGAATGCAAATGAGTGGGATAGTAGGTTTGGTGCTAAATGTAGCACTAAACGACGGAAATTTGAATCCTAATTTGTGCGATTCTGCAAGTTTCCTGTGGTGGCCCATATGTGCCACCGCTTGCCAAAATTTGGATTGAGTCCGCGACATTGGAGTTTTCACTTGCACACGTGGGTCGCCTTAAGTTTCTACTTCTGTCGACAACACAAACTTTATTTTCGAAAGTTTGACGTCATTATGAATCAGCCCTAATATACCATTACCCAATTCTGACCGAAATACAAAGAACATACCTGGTCAACAGATCTTTCATGCTAGTTGGTGATAAGTACACCGGTCTCCGTCTAACCTCCCTCTTGGAATAATTCTCCAAGTTTGTTTCATGCATAGATGGACTGAATTCTACCGTATAGTGAAAATCACCATTCATAAACGAGCAGGTACTGACCTCAGACAAATACGTCATTTCGATCATATCATCTATTGCCTGTAATATATAAGAATCTATAAATGTAACATTTTAACCTAATCTAAATATTTGTAATTGCATTTAGATCTGAATCATTTGAATATTTGTTATGTTAGTCATCTACCATGTCCGGACATATGATTCACTTCAACTGCTTGGATAGCGTACACGAGATATCGTCATTGCCAATAAGGCCCGGTACCTTGCCCTTGATATCTGTAAAAGTCTCTTTTAAGTATGGTTATACCATGGAGAACCCTATTTTAAAAAGCCCAAAACCCAAATTTTATATGCTACAATAGCAATAGCTTTCTCTGGATGTATATATAGTACTCTTGACTTTAGTACTATGTGCTCCAAATACA
>LD350321.1:47902-58239 GCA_001465055.1 Ptychodera flava | reverse complement strand
ATACTCAATTTTCGGTCAACCCGTAACAGGATTCTGAAAACGTTGTTGTATGCAACTCGGACATCATTTATGCACTTTTTCGTGAAAAGACGCCATAAATGCGAACACTACATAGTACAACATGCTTGAAACAAAATTATTTTGACTGATAATAAAACTCACTATGTGCAAGTGCCTCATAGACTTTACAGCGCGTGCAGGGGTTGCAATCAGAAAATAGCCAACAACTTTGCTAGGTTACGGAACCATTCCTTTTAGGGTTAAGGATTTAGCCGAGTGATTTTGACAGTGATGTCTTCACTAGGTGACTGGGTGAACGTATTGTGGGTTTGAATCTGATCGAGAATTCAATGAATAGCATAGAAATACCTAAGTTACTTAAAACAGTGAGGTGGTAAACATTACTTTTATAAACTCTAAACCATCTTGTATCATAGGGTTTTGTTATGGTTGCTCTTAATTGAGATTTACAATTAGTAAATCCTTGTATATGAAATACTAGATAATAAAGTCTCTCGCTCTAGCTCTTTACAATCATAACACCTAATACAATTGTCCCTTTATGTGATATGTATGATGATCATGTGCACTCCCTATAGTAGCATGTTGTGGACACTTCTTTCCAGAATGTTTGAAATAGAGAATTTGCCTAAATATTCAAAGAAAGCAAAAAATTCGAGCTAAACAAGCAGGATTTATTTTTTTACTAACAAAACCATAGACATTCAAAAAGAAGACTGGTGTTGCACGGGTCATTTATATTGCCTAATGACAATACATTCCTGGGTTTATAATTACCAACCACTTTCTAAGCTTTACCTTGATTGGACCTTCAGACTTTGCAGCTCTAACAATACCATTGCAAAACAATCTTATCTGCAATTCAGGCAGACGATCTGGCTGGAGATTATTAGTCGTGATAAAATGACTGGACAGATCAGACGATGCAATTAGATTTTCTCACGTGAATGCAAATGAGTGACATGGTAGGTTTGGCGCTAAATGTAGTATTGAGCGACGGAAATTTGAATTATAGATGTTTTCTTCTGTGCGAATGTGCAAATTTCCTATGGTGGCCCATATGTGCCACCGCCTGCCAAAATTCGGGTTGTGTCCGCGAGAGTTTTACTTGCACATGTGGGTCGCCATAAGTTTCTGCTTCTGTCGACGTCACATACACCATTTTCGAAAGTCGTGTAAAAACTTTTTCGATACATATCATTATTGCATATTAAATTGTGACGTCATTATGAATCAGCCCTGTAATACCTTTATCCTATTTTGACCAAAATACACAGAAAATACCTGGTCAACAGATCTTTAATCCCAGTTTGTGATAAGTACACCGGCCTCCGTCTAACCTTCCTCTTGGAATCATTCTCCCAATTTATTTCACGCATAGATCGACTGAATTCTACGGTGTAGTGAAAATCACCATTCATAAACGAGCAGGTACTGACCTCAGTCAAGTACATTGTTTCGATCATGTCATCCATTGCCTGTAAAAGTATAGAAATTCATAACATGTGTTTTTTTAACCCAATCGAAATATTTGAAATTGACACAATTTGAGTATTAGCTATGTTAGTCCTCTACCATGTCCGGTCGTATGATTCACTGTTTTGTACGTTAACACTACGGAGAACCCCAATTTTAAAAGCTCAATTCGCTCCATATACATTTATACATGTATAGCCAAGCGCTTTGCACTGTATGTCGCGTATCGTACTCACATCTCGTGTATATCCGTTTGCGATAGGGTTTATCTCTTAAACAGACCTACCACAACATTGCCATCAGTGAGGCAAATTAACTTTGTTGACTTGAAATGATACAAATCTTTATATAACTGACTTTAAAACCATGCAAAGTAAGTGAGATTTGCCAAAGAGACTCAATTCGTGTGCCATCTCTTACCGCGCACAAATATTTGAAGTATGGGCTTTTTCTTAAAATGATGGACAATATTATATACTTCCCCAATTAATCTGTCGAAATAAGCTATCATATTTTGCATAAAGGTATACCCATATCGCCATTCACTCACCAGACCACCGCTAGAAAGGCCATAAGGTTTCCAAACATCCTCAGGGTCTTTAAAGTACCATATCCACCTGGTAGCTAAGCTACACTCAGAACTACTGTTAGGATATCAGCCAAGTTGTAGGATGGAGTCGACAGGCGATAAACCCGACCGATATTCTCCCTGATTTCATCGCTTCCATCCCGATGTATATTCTCTACAGACATGTCATCGAAGTTTATTGACAGCACATCGGTATTTTCCAAGCCATGAATTACAGATCCGCACCTGAAACGTATACAGTAGCCTACACATGATTCATTTGTAAAATGACACGAATAGCTCTAATTTTGGGTTCATTCGAGAATTCCAAAGTGCTTGCTCGTCGTTCCTTTTGGCAACGAGCTGAACTCGCTGTATTCGGTGTCCTTCAATTCTTTCTATGGATGCAATTGTATTTTTGGGGTTTTTTTTGGTTTGAGAGGTTTACAAAGCGATGCTTTGTTGGGATCAGCAGTAATTGTTGAATTTTCAAAGTATGTTTCGCGCCAAAATAATGCACTAACATTACTCTCAGTGATATATCGTTACTTATATTTCTTTCAAACAGCGCTAAGAATGAAGGCCATTTTGTGAACATGGTCGTCACATCTGGACAAAGGTATATGTACTACGAAATTGTCAGCTATGCCAAAATACCAATTCCGAAAGTATTGTATAACATAGAACTATACACCGCAATAATTTCTTACGTTTTCGTAAACTATGTTATTATAAACTGAAAGTAAGCACAACAAATGAAGCAGATAGAAGTAATTTCTCTATACCTGTCAGTTATACGCACTTCTGTCTGGTCAACATCGCAGAATGCGTTTTCAATAACAGCGTTAACGTCCTGTGGAAATATGTATTTTGATTCAGAAAAATGATGAAACTTTGATGTCGTTTGGTGAGGTGAACGTTCATCCTCAAATACCCACTGGTACGGCATGGTGAAGCAGTCACTATTAGAAGAGACGCATTTCTCACACTTTTCAAGCATACGATAGGATTTAGTCGACAGGCGAGATACCCGACCGATCTTCTCCCTTTTCTCATCGCTTCCATCCCGATATGTGTCCTCCACAGACATATCATTGAAGTTTATTGACAGGTCACTGGTATTTTTCAAACAACGAATAATAGATCCGCACCTGAAACATACACAGTAGCCTACACATTAGTGAAAACAGTAAAGCTATTTGTATTATTCTCTTTTGTAATCATCGAAGGATTTCGAAAGCAAAACACTCAAATCTTTCCCCCTGACAAAAAATCTGCTCGCCAGTGTTCTTTCAGGTAATACACGTCTCGAAGGTGAAAAATTTAAACTTTTGTTAAAACTTTTCTTATTAAAACTTTCAACCATTCTCTTTCCAGATCGAGAATAAAAATTAACGATGACCGTGCACAGTTTAGTACTAGGAAAACAAATTATCTGCTTTTACGCCTATTTGAAATTAAAAATGACCATGACCCCTGTCTTAACGCCATGAAAAAATACAAAATTTCTCTTTTCAAAAAACTAAGGCGATATTTTTCCTGGGGTTTAAAATTAGGCAAGTGAAGATCAGAAACGAATTGTTAAATTTTCAGATTCCGAATTTCTGTCCCCGAGGAACGTTCTACAGTAATTCCTTCATAGCATGTAATTATTACAATTCTTTAGGGCGTTTGCATTGACAATTTCGTTTTCAAAATAACTCAAGTTCAAAAGTACCTTTTTGATCAAGATTATTGCCTCATTTTACACGTTTCGCATTTATAAAAACGGAATGAGAAGGCAGAAAGTAGCTTATTTACAGTTTGAAACAGGAATTTCGGCATACCTGTCAGTTATATTCACTTCTGTCTGGTCAACATCACAGAACGCTTTTTCGATCACAGCATTAACATCTGGTGGGAATATATATCTTGATTTTGAACAATAAAAACATTCAGACGTCGATGGATCTTGTGACCTTTGGTCCTCTAATGTCCATTGGTATGGCAAGGTAAAATGTTCACTATGACAGGAGAGACTTTTATCGCACTTTCCGATTAAGTTATCAATGCAAATTGTGACAGCTGTATCGAATGTCCAATCTGCTCTTGTGTTTGGTTCAGTTTCTCCGTTTGTGTCTACTTTTGACTTATTTTTTGTCGGATGTTTATCAAATTTCCTGTCCTCGGGTGGTGTTTTCTTGCGAGATGTGTGTCTATCCACTGGAACGAGAACTGCTCCAAGAATTTGACGCTCCTCCAGATTTTTTAGCCCATACCTTTCAAGTATGTCCCTCGTGTGGCGAGAGTCTAAATCATGGCACAGGTCACAGTTCTTAGCATCCATTGCTTTGCAGTGTGACTGCTTGTTCATGATGTAACCTCTGCAAAGATGTAATTTCTGACAACTGTCTCCTCTGCTGCAGCCATCCTCCCCATAGTCACTGCATACAAAGGGCACTGAGAGTCGCGTTATATAACTAGTATTTCCCCATCACTGAAGCTATCTAGCTGCATCTGCTTCAGATTATGCCGTGTATCTTTTCCACGAAAGTCGTGTGCGAATTTGCACCTACGTCCAAACCTGCAAAACCCAGCGACGTAGGTCTTGCAGATATGAAGGAATCTGCAAGAAGTTGTCCTACATCCCGATTCTGAATTATAGCTGAAACAGACACTACATTTTGGTTCAAAGACTGATACTTTAGTTTTCCCTTGTCCGTCTGTATGCATGGGGAATTTCTTCTTGTGTTTCTTTAACCATTTGTCGACGTCTATTCCAGGCGGAAAGTCTGTTTTAAGTATCTCAAATATTACTGTACCTTGATATTTTTTAACAAGCAAGATGAAAATGTCATGTTCAGTTGGCTCTTCTATAGTTGGAGGAAAGCGTTTGGTTCGAGAAACAATGGCAGCGCTGTTTGTCTTGGTTCCGCTTACAATACCTGCACTGTCTGGTGCTGAGGTCATGTCGGCTATTTCTAAAGAATGGACCTCAGGTGCCATCAAACTGCCCTTTCCTTTTCTGTGGGTATTCTTCTTCCGTCTTTTTCTACCGGCATTGGACTTGTCTTGTTCCATTATTTAGAATATAAATGATACCATTTGTGGAGCACCAGGTCTTTTTACTGCGAGACTATATAGATTTAACACCTAGTTCGCCAACTTTCCTTGTGACCGCATTCGAAACGACAAGAGGGCGGCCTTTAGGAGCTACTTTAAAATAAAGGTCATCGACAGGTCAACATATCCACAGAGTGACTTCGTGACAATCAGCTGCGTAGTTACCTCCTGGTGTAAACAGTTGTAGGTGTACAAATTCCACTGTCACGCAGAAGAATTCATGACTCATATTGCATTAATCTGAAACTATATCAAAATTGAATATCACTGTATTTTGGTGGCGAGAGTTTTTCAGCACCGAAACTGCAGTTCATGGTAAGAACGTCATGAAGGGTCACACCGCAGTCATGAATAATAATGACTTGCATCGCGTTTATGACCGGTTCAAAGAGCCATGTTGTACGTTCCTACCACAGTCTTGGGTTAAGACGAAGCTATCTTGGATTGAGACTGTTAGTGCTACTGACGCTTGGACATCAAAAGACGGTATGTAACCAACGTAAAAGTTGCTGCGTAATTAATATGAATATGTATGAATTACATGAATAATTAATGAAGACGCCATCTTATATGTTGCAGGTTACATCCATTTACTGCTTTGTTCTGAGTACGTGACAACTCAAAAGTGCATTGGAACCTATTGGCTTGCAGTGTGCTGGCCTGTGGACACGACTGTACATGTGACTTGAACTCAATATCGGCCAAAATTCGCTTTATTTGTGTTTTTTAAATAATCTATCAGACTATTTGGCTCTATCACTATCCCAAAAGTTTGGTAATTCGGAAGCAAATTATCATCTAGTTCATTTTCGTCAGTATCCCGTATAAGTGAATGACCTTTAATTTCAGTTTTTGTTTTCCTGCCATTAACAATCGCCAGTCGGTCATAAATATCAATAAAACCGCAAAAATCTAAACTAGCCGAATTCAAGTTTATAACTCTGGTGTGATACGGTATCTGGTTGCCTTCAGGTATCTAGAATTTCAATGAAGTTGACGTTTTACGAAGCAATATCCATATCAAGCCCTTGCGATGCATTTCGGGTAATTCACAACATAAACAATTTTCCAAAAGAGCGTTTCAAGACTGCATACGAGACAAATACTTCGCTGTACAGCAAACGGTATGAATTGCAGTTTGGTAATTTTTTAAGTATACAATAATAACAGAATTTTAAATCTAATCAACAATATTCATAGTCATAAACTTATTAATTGGTTAACACTTTTGCTGTGACTAATAATGCCTTATGACCATGTTGGTTTAATTAAAAATATTAAAT
The DNA here is from genome assembly GCA_001465055.1 of Ptychodera flava. NCBI lineage: Eukaryota > Metazoa > Hemichordata > Enteropneusta > Ptychoderidae > Ptychodera > Ptychodera flava. The sequence goes on along the minus strand of LD350321.1, from coordinate 51,789 downwards.
AGAAAGGTTCCATGATCAGTTTGGCTAAGACTATAGGATTGGGCTGCCCGCCGATCTACTATAGTGAACAAAAGCAGACATACCTTACTTGCTGGTTTGTCCAGAGTAATCAATCAATGCATGGTGTTCAACAACGTCACCAGAATTCATTTCAACATATTTGAAAACTGTTTACTCATGTTGACAATCTAATCAAGGCGAATTGGAAGCCGTGTTTCTGACAATTGCAAAGCACTCTAATTCGATGACTTTGCAGTGAAGACAGCGCGAAAGAACGGAAGGGTCGCGTCAGATATTTAGAAGCCCAGTTCAGAACAAAAGACAAATGGTCTCATCGCCTCTGCTGCACTGCATCATGACATTCAGAAAGTACGTTGAAAAATCAAATGTCCTTCTTCTTAACAATGTATTACAATTTTCGTTTCTTTTAACATTTAACGCAAGAGGATATTTACTTTCGCTTTCTCGGATTCTACGAAATCTCACGCAATACGACCTAACGTTAACAACAAAAGCTTAAACATGCTAACAAGGATCAGCGCTGTTTGCGTACAACGTACTATGACTTGGTTATGTTACTTTTAGTAAGACGAGCAAACTCTGACGTCAAAAGATGGCATGGAACAGTCACTGAAACCTATAGGCCAAAACTTGAGGACGGTTCTCTTACAGTGGAACCCACATTTTCACTTCACTCGATCACCATTGAAACATGGTGCTCAGATCAATCAATTGTAGGTCAAGGTTAAACCTGTTAGTCATGCGTGTCTCTGTGTGAAAAGCGTCTTCAGAAAAATTCTAATCAGCGAATGCCTGAAATATCCATCGCCTTGCCAATGTGTGTCGGCAGGATATATAATGATATTCCTGTTTACTTTCAACCGACAAAGATATCCCGCATCGAGAATATCCGAATCTAATATTTTAGTGCTATTTAGCTTTAAGACGTGGATCTTTTTCTACATGAATGGTACATGACGTCTACGCCTGCCGAAGAACACAGCTGGAAACAGCGAATCGTGTAACTGTTCTACAATCGTAAGTCTAAGAATAATAATTAATTGTGAGTTCTTATATAGCGCACATATCAATAAGTTCATGTGCTCAAGGCGCTTTACAATTATTGTTATTATCCCTGGTCATTGGAACTAATATGATACCACTCAACTCCCTGGGGAGCAAACAACAGCTCACATATGCAGCCAATAAGCGCAGCAGAGCTAAACGCACACATTGCAACCACTGTCCTACCAGGTACCCATCACTCCTGGGTGGAGAGAAGCGATGAGGAATAAAGTGCCTTGCTCAAGGACACAACACCATGGCCATGCCGTCTTGTTTAAGGTGGTGTGTGTCTTGAAGCTGAAAAACTTGAACTTTCGCCCAAAACTTCCTAAAGGAAACTTTCGAACAATCTCTCACCAAATCAAAAATTAAAATTAGGGCTCACAGTACAGTTTGGTACTAGACAGACAAAATTACCTGAATTTTACCGATATATGAAATGGCCGCCGTTCGTTTGTTAACTCTACGGGGAAAATTATATATTCGTTTTCTAAAAACCCAGCTGGTGATTTTTTTCTCCAGTGTTTTAAAATTGGCCCTCAAAAGTGATAGATCAGAAAAGCATAGTAAAATTTTAGTGTCCGGCTATCTATCCCCGAGGTGAAGTATCTGCTAATTCTTATTTAAACGTATGTGTCATCCCCGTAAGCAAACGAATTGCATTTGTATTAATAACGCTTACTTTGTAGTTTACTAACAAAATGTCGAGATGTAAACCACACACGATCACTTCAACAAACTTAATGAATATACTTCTGTCCATTCCCCCAAATTTAGACGTGAGGTAAGATGACTGCCACGTATGGCTTTAAATTTTTACTCATTTGAGTTCCTTTCAATATGTGTCTTGTTTATTATTAGTAAGCCAAAGAGCTGAGATAAAGGCAGTGCCAAGCTCGGAAGTGAAAGTTTAAAATTTTGCTCGCACTTTGCTGAAAGTATCCATGTTTTATCTGTAACGTGCCTATTATTTATCCTGAAACATCCTCCAAATTACATTTTATCAGAACCTTATGCATAATGCAGGCCATCGCATCTGAAGATGCACCAGGCATTTTAGTAGGTATGCTGTTGAGTCAAGGTACAAGTGAATAATGTCTAAAAGTGCAGAAAAGTACTTTGAAAATATACTTGTTTTTTATGAAATTTACAGTTAATATCATTTTTAGAAGGTTATATGTCCTGAAATACTTTGATTGTGTTACGTTCTATGCAGAATATAAAGCAAAGGTAATACAAGTTTTCAGGTGTTCATGATTTGTCTTGTCGCCCATCACATAATGCAATATTGTAAGTCAACAATGTGGACTTAAGGCAACAGAATCATCATAACATAACTCACATGAGATCGGAATTTGTTCATTAAATAAAGTGCACAAGGATATCGTCACGTGGAAAGATCATATTATTGATTGATTGATTGATTTTTATTTATTGGATTGTTTAACTTTTATTTTTACTTTCACTTTATTTCACAACATTTACACCGGCTCCTTACATCCAATGACTAGTTTCTGGGAAGGAGTAGTAAATAATGAAATTTTAACTAAAATTTCTCAGTGAACTAAAAACAGCATACCTCGGTGTATATTATAATGGATATGTTTGAGTGCTTTGCTGATTCTCGTTTATAAAAATTGAAAATACACAATTTTCTGTGTAAAATTATAGCACTAGATGGTGAAAGGTTTTTGTTCATGGTGACCTTGAGTGAATTCTAAATGCTGTCGTCATCTTACATGTACATCTCATATGTACACGAACGGAAAAGCAGTCAACCAAGTAGGAACAGTTCATTTCCTTGTCCTGATATTGGTAACAACATCTGCATCCTACATTTTAGTTCGCGTGTCACCTTTTGCTCCTCTTTCCACCGTTCCTTCTCGTTCCAGTATATATTTTAGACTAAAATTATACCAAAGTGATTAATGTTGAACATTCTCAGAAGACTCGCATCATGAAAATTGCACCACGTTATCGATGCATTTATAATCTGACGACCTGTACAACCAACAACAAATGATGTAATATTCCAAGAACGATTGAGTCTACCTATGACTTTTATTTAAGTGCTACAGTTTTTGTTGTGTTTTGCTCCTTAGAATTGGTTTTATTACAATATTTTGTACACTTAATTTTCACAGGCACATAGAACGTTTGAAGTCATAACTTTTGTAAATTTCATGTTATCTGAGAAGTTGGCCATATTTGTTTACAACGACATGGAGAAGTTGGTCATATTGTTTGCAACGACATGGATCTGATACATAAACAATACTAGCGTTATACTTAGAAGATACCGGATAATTACTTACTCTAACTATCACTACTTGCCTTTGCACAATCAAACAAAACATGGCGCATATTCCAGCAAGGTTTTTTTTAGAATCTGATATCATAAGCGACAATTGCTTTCTTACCAGTTGATTTTAAAATAAATATTACTTTTTTTGGGATGCTGGGTCGAAATGTTGTTGCTCTGAATCACCTAATTTGCAGTATTCGACAGTGACTTTTCCTTACAGCATTATGACCTAGCAACAACAATAATTAAGAAACCACCATATTCCTTTTTAAAATCAACAGACTTGCTTTTCTCCCGGATTCTCCACCAAGTATTAAAAACCTGCCACGTCTTGTCGGGGAATCATTGATACGAGGTATGCCTAGACAAAGCAGAGTACAGGTTCGCGATCAGTTATGAAAGTATCATTTATTTCTGGCAACATAAAATGGTTGTCTCAATCATATACAATCACAAGAGTGATGAACTTCTACAAAGGTTACATCAACTATACCTGTATACTTTAAGAACCAGTCTG
>LD350321.1:16411-27961 GCA_001465055.1 Ptychodera flava | reverse complement strand
ATTCTCGGAGGGTGATCTGAAAAAGTACCCCTTTTTCTCGATTTCACGGACCTAGATGTCTCCGTGATGTCCGACTAAAATTCGACCCCTTTTCCGCGAAATTTCTAGCGAGCGTGCGTACCCGGCTGCTCCGAGACTGCCACCACCGGGCTACAGGTACACGTTCGACAATAGTTTCTAAAGCCTACCAACACGATAATGAGTCACAAGGAAAAGGCATTCATAAGTTCGATAAAAATTTTGAAGGCTTATGCAGTGCAAATATTATCTCATGATCGATTCTGTTCTTTCTTGTGTGAACTTAGAGAAGACATTTATAAAATCTTGATATATCATAGCTTTTAGGTATTTTTGTTCGGTCAGAAAATCTTCGATCATTTGAACAGAAAAGGACGATGTTGGTATGATCATTTCTAAATATCGAGGATTCACAGAAAATTGACTTTATTAGCTTATCACATATAGACAAACATAGCTCCTTTAACTTTGCATTTATGTGACGCCTTAGCAAACATTTTATTTTCTTTAATCGCTAAACCGCCTATTTTCTTCTTACATGCTTCATTGTTGCCGTAATGCAATGATCTGTGTACATCTCTCTGGTAAATGTACTGCTCCAGAAATGTCGTTCACCATCGACACGAACTTATTTTCACAAAGAGGTGAGTTACAGACCTATACCTTATCTATGTATCGGAATTCGGACTTCGGTCTTTGAAACAAAGCTGACTGTTTCGGATTAAGTTTAGATAGGTACGTTCAAATGCACCGACGGGGCAATTTACAAAATATGCTGGTCTAGGGGCTCGTTTTGCCACCGCTATCAGTGCTAAAACAGTATTTTAGCATATATGGCAAAACCTCTCGTCCAATCAAAATGGTGCATGGTAGCATGATATAATATAAACATAGTTTTGCCATGTGCAATGCCGTCCAATGTTTGTTTCGGCCATATTTTACTTCATTGTAATACTACATTAAATAGTCCTTTATCAATGCTTTTCTATTTGCTTTGTTTCAGACAACTACCACAACTGTTAGCTAATTAATCATCTGAGATTAAGTGTTTGAAAGGCTACCGAGTTAGTGAAGGAATACTGATCATCTGACACAAATCTCAAAACAGTATCATGTTTTCTTTCAGAGCTAACACATTTGATGGCATTTTCACAACTTCTGATAACTATGTGAACTCTGTATAACCGCAGCATTTAAAGGTTATTCCAGAGGACTACTGTACTGCAAATTTTGACTTGACCTCACATGAGGTCACGGTCAATTCTAGCGTATGGTTACATTATAGTTAACAGATAGGCGGCATCCTCTACTTCGTGATAATGGTAATTGTTCTATTATTCTCGGACAATGGAGTGTCTTCTGCGACACTTTTTTTCTCAATTTTCTGCCTGTGTTCAAGTGGAGTGGCCATGTCGTTTGAGATTAGATGCCAGGTGATCCTGTATTGAATTGAAATGTTGCTTCATCGTTGCTGATCATAATGAATCCAGTGTACAATATTTGTCATTCTAATGGCGTTGATGTTGAAGAATGTTTTGGTGAAAGGAACTGTATGAGTCGATGCTGCGGAGAAATAGTAAAGCTCATTGTAAGATTATGAAAACCCGGCTGGTGTATCAGCACTTTCCCAAGGCTACATAAGAAACAAAAATGTGCAGTTTTGTGGAAGGGCTGTGATTAAATCGATCTTGGTGATTACCCGATCGGTGTAAAAACTAGCTTCACAACTCTCATGTACATTATGTCAAATACAGCCTATATAGCCTGGTGTAGGCACGTTTTTAGCCATTAAAAAGTTCGTGGAAAAGGTTCTACCCCGGGTATGTTGTAGAGGTAAGGCGTTCAGAGGGGCGGTGGTTTGACGACAGGTGACTGATCGTAGCCCCTGCAGGTAATCTTTACTTCTAAGTTCCATGGTTATGGAGGGATCTGGGTGCATGTATGCTAATGAATTGCCAAAAGTCGCCTGTCACAAGTCGCTTTGCCGATTAGAGTAAACCTTCATACCAATAATCACTTACCTGAAACGTCAAACCATCACATTCTTTAAATTGTTGCATTCTAGACAGAAGAATAGTTAAGAGTAGACAGCTTCGAACAGCGTGTACATGGATATGCTGTGGTATATAATGTCCAAGGTTTCAAGGTTTCACTTTAGTTTGACAAGTAAATATTAATCTTGTATATCTGTCAAAATCAGATAACCTGATAATTTAGGAAATTCGTAAGGTTCATTATAAAAATTTATGTAACTTTTCTATTGGCATTCAAATTACTTTATAAGCAGAGACAGAAACGTTATATTTCATATTTATTCCTCTCTTCGGTTCGATCAAGTCTATAAAGGTAACTGCTTCTTCAGCTGGCTGGACTAGTTCGTGTTCACACATTGCTCCACGATGAAGCTCGTAGAGTTTACATCATCAGGTGTACCACACTGTTTTGCAACCTTTGAATATAGGTCAGCCTACTGCTCGCAACGCCATGCAAACAGAGAAAATGAAAGAGAAACTATGTGAATCAAAATGAGACTTGGGTGGACACCGTGGCCAATGGGTATGTGTGAAGACAGTGCAGTGGAAAATGAAATGTAATGCAATGAAACGCTGAATGCAGTCATTCTTTGGGAACAAATATTTTAATGACATATCAAGAACGAACAAAAGTAATTGACCAGTTAACAAAACTCTTCATATGAACCGGAGACCAAGTTTGATGAGCCCCTATCAATTTCCCTCGCAATCTTCCAATATCCCTTGGAAAACACCGAGGTACTTTGGTAAGTAAACATACACTGCGCCTGCTGTGCTATCTCCATTCGATCTCCCTATGCAAGCTTCTGCGTGGATCAAACCATTTTGCACCAGTTTACAGCTATGGATGTTTGATATCGGTGTATTCAACGAAGCTCATGGCACACTTGTTATATATTACAAAACAATGGGACGCTGGAGTTCCCGAGACAGTATCGTTAGGAAAATGACACGTTTTCCCAGTACTTTCTTGATCCTTTGACCCTGCCCACCACCGTCACCTAAATATTATAGTTCATTAGACAGTTACGTCCGGCATTGTTTATTGTCATTCACGGACCATGATGTTATAGTTTTCATCCTCTGAACATGGAGTTTCTTAGTTTGAAATGCGCCTCATGAATATAACAAGAATATAACAAGAATTTCTACTTTCGTATTTATTACAGTAAATCGTACCACACAGTGCTTCATGGAATATCCTTCAAAACGGAAAGATAAATTAAAATATGGCATAGATTTACGAATGTATTTCCATATTAAAGGCCTCCGGTCGGAACATTTACATATTAAATATGAAATTATGATAAAGATTTTATATTTATCTAATCTTCAGGGTGTGAAGGTTCTTCGTACATACAATTGATGAGTGTTGTGGGATAATATTAATTAGATGGATATTGACTTAACATTTTATTACATTCTAAGTACAAAAAGGGAAACTTATATATTACTTATTACAAACAAAAAATAATCCCTCGGCTCAAGGGATATCCAAAGGTCCCGTCTCAATTTTTTCGAGATACAAAGAGAATGTTTTCATGTACACGCATAAAAACTAGGTTAAAACACTGAGTTTTCCTGTAAACTAGAGTCCGGTTCTTTGATTTAAGCTTCTCGACCGTAAAAACGCAGCTTTCTTTCTGTCTGCGTCTGACTATAAACAAGGATATCTTTGTTCATGTATATATTTTTAACATACACTTTTTCATCACATTCATGACGTACAAGCTTTGCCACTGCACATCTGAAAAAAATCACTTTAAGGTGGAATGCGCCTCGTAACCAGATATTTGTAGTCTCAATACTTTTCTAGTCTACGGAGCTCATTTTGAGGCTCTTGGTGTAATAAAATTTTTCACCGTTGTACTTTTCCGAAAATCATTTTTTTTCTGCATAGATACGAGTTGGCGGCCTTTTTGAATTTAAAATATTGGCCAATAATTGGGTAATTCGTTCCTCCAGTACCAATAAATAATTCGTTTAACCTACTTGAAAATATGTTCAGATCATTGAAAAAAAAACCAATCTGGTCTGTAACCTCTGTCACAGTTATACATTTACATATTCCAATTTAACAAACACAAACAATGTCTACATAAACTCCAAACTGCGAACTGAACAGGGCCAAATCACAAGAAAACGTGCAGAGTCAAAACTAAGAAACAATAATATATACACTTACAATAATAAGACTATGTGATGTCAGGTGGTTCGAGTAGGTCTCTTACAATGTGTAGCACGCACCTTATCCAATTTCTTACTTAAAATGGGTATGCAAAGCATAGTTCTCTGGATTTTGACGGTTTACATTGCCTTCATGCTTTTAAAGCTTTATGTTTCTTTCACTCTGGTAAAGCACATATCTGTAGTGGCAAGTACCGTAGAGTTTGAAAATGCCTTTCTCATGAGAAATACTTAATTCTACTGTAATATTTAACCCATTCGCTTCCTTAACTACAAAGCTCTGTTTCCCTAAGGGGAAAAGTTGTAGCTTTTAACAAGTTACTGCTGGATTTTCAAAGTAAATTACATCGTTAAGAACATGCTATTATGCTTTCCTTTTCTCATTTTCTCACTATGATTGAAATTCCAATTATGAGCCTTGCCCGCTTGATAGAAGACAAGAGACAAAAACATATGCAACGGATGGAAAAGTGTATATCAATTATCAAATGTACATAAATGCAAAGATGTTGTCAGTTTTATATTGGAAAAAATAATTCTCTCATAGACTACCATGTACAGTAAATCAACTTTTCAGTGAAATTCCAAAATCAAATTTCTTGCACAATCATGGACTTATAATAACTCTAGTGTAATCAAAAACATAAAAATGAATAATCAAGTGCACATACATGCACAGATTTACCTAGTTTTGTATTGGAAAAAAATTATTCATAGTTTCATCATAGACCACCATAGTGAATCAAGATTTCGGTGAAATTCCAAAATCAAATTTCCTTCACAACCATGGACTTGTATCCACTCTAGTCTAATCAACAACAATAACGTAAATATATCAAGCATACATGAATGCACAGATTTATCTAATTTTGTACTGAAAAAAATTATTCATAGTTTCATCATAGACAGCCATGCATAGTGAATCGACATTTTGCTGAAATTCCTAATTCAAATTTCTTAAAAACAACCATAGACTTGTAACCACTCTAGTCTAATCAAAAACATTAATATCAATAATTAAGAGTACACAAATGCAAAGATTTACCTATTTTTGTATTGGAAAAAACTATTCATAGTTTCATCATAGATACCATGGATAGTTAACCAACTTTTTAGATGAAATTCAGACATCATATTCTTGTACACAAATGCACATTTCACTTCCCAATTCAAGCAAAGTACATTTAAATACATTATCAAACATATATAATATACAGATATAGCATGTTTTGTGGGGAAAAATTTACAATAATTTGCCTGATACACTCCACGTATTATGATTTGATATTTTTTGGATGAAGCACTAAATCAGCAACATCTTGCCTTCTTATAGATGCACAAAATATGGTTGCTCTCCCTCAAATCTATGAAATACCATATCTCTTTAAAAATTCTTGCATGATAAATTGCGACTGTCCCTCCACAAAAACCAGCCCTCCCCTCTGTAATTTGCCCCAACATAACAATTGAACCAATTGTTATGTAAATGAGCTGATGATGTTTCAGTTATTCCTGGCGAGAATACCGCAGTGGTTGGGGGAGTGTCTAGTTGTAGAATGTCGGACAAGGGGTAGGGTCACATTTTACGATACAAGTGTGCGCGAAATTCCCCCGGCCCACCACCCTGTAATTACTGAAGGCTCCCTAATGATACAGTATTCAGGGTGGGCAAAAAACTTCAGTGCTGTACTTGGCATTCCAAGACGGTTTTTCGAATAGTACGTGAAACCAAGCTGCAACCACAACCATAATGTTGAAAAGATTACCAACAGTTACAGCTAATGGAGTTTAAAGGATCTCTTAATAGTTAAACATGTAATTAATACCTTAATTTTGTAGACTTTGGTGATCTTACAAATCGATTTTTTGTGAATAAGCTGAGTCAAAGGTCAAATTTCTATATACAGACAAATTTGATGACATGCATTGTCCATATTTTTGTCGTTTACAACTCAGTATGTTCCTTTATCTTCTATAGTGAGGAGATCTGGTCTAGATTGAATATTGAGAGAAATTCAGTCCATTTATACCCGTCACCTACATTACAGAACATTTCGTCTGTTGCCTTGTATCTGTTTTAAGACCAGAGGGATGCTCACATCTAGGCAAGGAATTAGCTGGTTGCCGGAAATAAGCAATAAGGTCTACAATATCCGGTGCATCTGGACAAAAATGTGACTTTGAAGACATCATTAAGAACGATGGGGTTCTGTACGACGGTGAAAGAGCTGCAGATGACTGCACATAATGCTGTTTTCGAGAAGAAGGTGATAAGGAGGTCTTATTACAAGATGGTGTTTTTGTCATTGATGAATGTGGCTTGGGTGCTTTTTTAGATGATGAAAACGATAAATTAGGTTGCATATCGCTAGACGTGGGGCAAGGTGACGACATGGCCGTTGCTGTGCTCACACTTAGCATATTGCTGGATGTGAGGCTAGGTGACGACATGGCCTTTGCTGTGCTCACACTTAGCATATTGCTGGATGTGAGGCTAGGTGACGACATGGCCGTTGCTGTGCTCACACTTAGCATATTGCTGGATATCAGGCTAGGTGACGACGTGGCCGTTGCTGTGCTCACACTTAGCATATTGCTGGATATCAGGCTAGGTGACGACGTGGCCATTGTTGTGCCAACACTAAGCATATTGCTGGATATGAGGCTAGGTGACGACATGGCCGTTTCTGTGCTCATAATTAGCATATTGCTGGATATCAGGCTAGGTGACAACGTGGCCGTTGCTGTGCTCACAATTAGCATATTGCTGGTTATCAGGCTAGGTGACGACGTGGCCGTTGCTGTGCTCAAACTTAACTCATTGCCGGATGTGAGGCTATGTAACGATGTGGCCGTTGCTGTGCTCACACTTAGCATATTGCTGGATATCAGGCTATTTGATGACGTGGCCGTTGTTGTGCTCACACTTAGTGAAATGCTGGACGTGAGGCTGGGTGACCACTTGGCAGTTGCTGTGCCTCTATTTAGCATATTGCTGGATGTGAAGCCAGGTGACGACGTGACCGTTGCTGTGCTTACACCTTGTTGTGCACCATAAGCTTCTGATATAGCCTGTCTTGTTTGTTCAATGTGCGATGAAATGTTAGGTAGTGATGTTATCACAGTTGATTGCAAGTCATTTGGTTTGTTGAATTGTATCGCGGCTATAGATGTAGGTACAGGTACATTAACATTAAATTGCCTACTGTCAAATGTCGATATGACCACACTTGATTGCTCGTTGTGTGGTGAACTGCTTGATGGTGAAGTGGCAGAAAAACTTGTTCCGCCACTGTGCTGCCCACTGTTAGATGGTGTGTCTTCAATCCAAGTACACTGAACTTTGTGTTGCTTACTTTGAGCTGAAGACATAGCTTTAGTCTCTCTGAAACTGTGTTCTCTTCTATGCATTAGTTCTGTTGCCTTAGTTTCACTGCATGATCTACTGCCAGATGCTGACGTGTACCGTTTTTTGGTATATATTATCAAAAAACTAGGATAAAGCTGGTTGCGGTCAAATACCACAAAGGTGGTAGGATCAGATAACCTATTTACACAAGAATGGTAAAGTTCTCCTGTTTCATGATTGATTTCGGGCGGTCTCTTGTACGAGCTCTTTCCCTCCGCATACCTACCGACGAGAACGTCTGCCAAAAACATATACTTCCAACCAGCACTATCAATCTCGCTGTAGTAGTCACTGAAACCGGCATTGCATGCAAAGTATGACCCTTCTCCGAAGCGGGTGGGCGAACCACGTTTTCCACAGACTCGGAAGTCAAAATTGTTTTTACATATCTTAGCAATGCTGTCTTTATCGGTGCCATGAAAAAGCCGCCATTCTAAATCAGGAGCAGACACCTTTGTCTTCATATACTCCTTTTGTCTGTAGAAAGAAATATATGGGCATACAATTTACACTGACCAAGGTACGTGTCATAATATAGCAAAACAGTTATTAAAATCATATTCACAGAGGAGCTAAAATTACAGCTAATTAGAATATCGAGTATTTATAGCATTGTTTCCGCCAAAAACTGTCGTCATACTTAGCCTCAAAATTTGTTTGTCGCATGATTCTCGATCGTTTACTACATGTGCCAGTTAACTACACTTTCACTGTAATAAAATGTAGACATTTTGTGTAAATTTATAGACAGACTCGATTTTGCGTCCATAACGAACATAATGAGTCAGAATTTCAAAAATACCCAACTCCACTTGCTTCTCTCAGCTAAACATTGGCACCTTAATGTCTAAGCAATGATTATCAATATCGCATTCTCTGCTCATTTGTTAGACTTTAATAAAGATCCATTGCTTGAGGACACTCTCTACGCTCACCCGAACGTAGAGAGCCCCCTCTAGCGACAGATCTTTCAGTCTACCCATTAGAATGTCTGTACATTCAGCCGTTTGAATTCACTGTTCAGACATGACACTAGATTCAACAAATATTTGCATTTGCTTATACATGCCAGTTTATTGATGATACAATCCAATATAGCCACGTAGAGGCCATTTTATATGACATTTTATGTCGGGTGTTAGGGCTCGAAATTAACTTTTTACACTGGTAGTCCACTTGGGTTACCATTTTCTGAAGTTGGTAGCCCAGTGACAATTGCTGGTAGCCCATGAATTTTTAGTGCAGGTGTATCCTTTTTCGTTTACCAGATAAGAAAAAGCTGTTTTTCAAGATTCTAACCATGAAGTACATTTTCTAATCATTTGATATGAATATTGCACACCTTTAATACCTTAAGAAACTGATATAATGGACGTAATGCAAATTTTGATAGACATCACTGCATAAAAACCCTATAATACTTACTGTATTAACATGGATTATTGACTGTATTTTAGCTGAAGAGTGCATATACAAATGAATACAGTCAATAATCCATTTTTTGTATTCAGCAAGCCTGTATTCATGTGGATTCATGTGAATTCACGTGTATTATACTATAATACAGTCAACCCATTCATGTGAATTTATCTGAATTATTGGGTTTTCATGCAGTGCATCATGACAACAACACGACCTTCTCAGCACTGAGACATACTGTAGCAGGGCTAAAATAGACCATGGGCTTTTTGTAGGGACCAGGAATAATTTCTATGTAATTTGGATTGATACATTATTAAGAAAATGCAACGAAAATACATTTTCATTGGCCATCGTTTCCTGTGCCTCTCATTCAAGTACGACAGTTCCGATATAAAAACTTTGTTGCAAAGTTCCACCGCACAGTCGTCTTTGTTATTTGCATTTAACAAAGTAATAGTCTGGCCTTTCTCTGTCTAGCTGGGTTTGACTGCATTAGCTGGTCCAAAAGTGACAGACCGGACATGGCATGCCACGTACTGACTGAATATTAGGTCCAAGGCTTTGGTAGTCCGTATGGGCTACCATTTCATGGATTTTGGTAGCCCCAGAGAAAAGATGGTAGTCTGTTGACGTGCGACTACAGCTAATTTCGAGCCCTGGCTGCATTTACGTGTTTCAGTCAATTTTGTTTATACTTACTCAACATTTGAAAAAGTGATCTGCGAAGACACTTCCATATGTTATCTCCGTTTATATGTGCATTAGCCATACATGTACAATGTCCAAACCAGTAGAGTTAGCACTGTCTACTCTAGGACTATAGTGATAACAACGCCCCCTCTGAATCTCCACTTCCTCAGGAGGGCTCCCTATATCTTTGTGAGAACATCCCTTCGATACTTCCATTCCACCCCACAGAGCCCTAACACTCTTTAGGAAACTTCCGCCTTTCCAGATCTTAAAAAACCCAAAAAAGCCCCTGGGACACATGCGAATAGGTAGGAACACTCATTTTAAGCAATGAAAACTCATCAATAGGACACATACATATGTTCAGAGGATAACCATGCCAGGAAGGAGCAAGATTCCACCCTCAGCCTTCAAGGAGATACAGACGGACAAGTTGGGATTTGGAGAGAATAGAATGAGCTATGGGATCGGACATGCACGATACAAAAAGATCTAGCAAGGACAGGAGGCTCCCTTTCTATTGTGCCCTGCCTATTTTCTTCTGGAAGCCCCAGGATACCATTGGTGGGATTCTCAACAATTTCTGTTACAGGCTCTCCCAGACCTATTCATATCCCACGAAGAATACAAGCCCTTGGTGGGTGCAAAAGATGCGAGCAATTTTACACTTTTGTCTATCTACGTGATTTTCCTCGGTAGCTTCAGTTTCAGTTTCATAGTTTATTCGCTCATGTATGTTTAAAAGTAAATATACACCAGAAATCTCATTGGCTCGTGCTCTAAAACACGAAGATTACAATTAAACATTTACAATATAAAAACAGGATCAACAAACACCGATAAGATACAAACACTCAATATAAAAAGTTACAAACATCTGGCTAAAGGGTCCATCCCATTCAGTTGACTGACTGCTGGAGGGTAAAAACTTTTCCTATGACGTTCTGATTTTGCTACAATAGAGCGGTAATGTTTCCCTGATTGCAAAAGCGAAAACTGACCAAAGGCAGGATTTGAAGAATCGGATAGTATAGACTTTGCTTTCTTTTGCATCCTAGATCTGTGAAGGTCATCTAATTAAGGCAGATTTACACCAATAATGCGCTCAGCTGAATGTATCACTCTGTTTAATAGGCGACGATCCCCAAGAGTTGAACTCCCGTACCAGACAACAATGGAGACTGCCAACACACTCTCGACAACTGCCCAAAACACAATTGGAACTATTTTGTGATTATAAGATCTTGAGCATTTTGTTATAATCTATTTAAAAATCATCAATCTAACAGTGTTTTTGTGTGAAGGCGGGGGCAAATTTCATAAATTATTGATAATTGCACAATCATCAAATACACCTCGAACAAATTTTACATTTTTGTCTAGCTTTTCGCTTGCTTGGGAGAGGAGAACCAATTAAACGTAACTGATTTGTCAATTTTGTTTAGTTTAAGTCAAAATACAAATTCCCTTTCCAAGGTTGATTTGTAGGCATTTACTGTTCTCACCAAATTATGCATGATAAAATTTTAAATTTTCGATGGGAAAATGGCCTTCTACCTCTACCTAAATTAGTTCAGCTGTTGTGTATGTTTTTTTGGTGATCTCTCTTTCAAATGAATTGGTAGATGTTAAGAAAATGTCCTGTACATTTATTTATTTCATATACAAGGAAATGAGACCTGGTAAATTTGATCAAACTACCCTTTTCTTGTAAGTGAGCTGATTAATGCTGGAAAATTTTACAAAATCACTGAATTATTTCAGCTCTTCTATTAAAAATGAACTATTTTT
>LD350321.1:0-14013 GCA_001465055.1 Ptychodera flava | reverse complement strand
TATATATATATATATATATATATATATATATATATATATATATATATATATATATATATATATATATATATATATATATATATATATATATATATATATATGGTGCAGTACATACCAATGCTTATTAGCTTACATGGAGCCTGAATGGCAAGATAGTGTTGAACGCTGAGCTAAAGTCGATGAAAAACATGCGAGCATACGTTGGCCTTTTCTTATCAAGATTTAGTAAGATATATTCTAAAGCAAGTGAAACTGCATCTTCAACTGAACGTTTTGACTTATAAGCAAACTGATATGGATCGAATCTATCTGGAATAAAAGGTTCGCAAACTCTGTAGGCTCTGAAGCTACCAAGATGGATTCTGTCCAGGTGTCCCCATGACTTTCCAAGGATAATACGAATTGTCCCACCCATTGATAGATGACTTCTATACTTGGCTTGCTTAAACTGAAAAGCAAAATGCTTTGGCACTCTCCAAGCGTGATGATATTGGCATTGCCCTCTTGGGTATGGAGAAGCAGGTACAACAGAATATGAACAAGGATAGCAACCTTCCAAAGCCTTGGCATTTGGAGGAGCAGGTGGAAGAAGGAGAGATCAAGAAGGAAACCATTCTCCTGCAGCTTTTGCGGGTCGGGCAGCAGGTCTAGACATCAAATGTTTTTGAAAGCACCTATGTTTGGATTGAGCGTGAAGTAATTGTTTTCTTCAAAAACGTGAGAACAAACTCGCCTTTTAAAAACAGAAACAAGCATTTTACTGGTTGAAGAAGAAGTGGGGAGTAGGAGAAGAAGAATCAGAAGAATAAAGAATATTTATAATGCACCTAATGCCAGAAAAGGAGATCTAGGCATTCGACCCCCGATGTATGTGTAATGCCATCTTCTGGCCACCACTCTAAATGCCTCTTGAAGAATCATGTTTGTAGAAATCGTTTGTAGTCTTCTGGTAGCAGAAGCTATTTCCAGTATTCAAAGCTGAGCCTGCCATTTTAGTGGACTTGCATTTCCACGATGTCCTGTACATATCCAGAAGCTAGGAAATAATACCATTGTAGCCGACAGAGTTTGCGAAGCAGCCAAGGGACTAAAGTGTAAAACTGCTTCACATCTTTTGCACCCACAAAGAGCTTGTATTCTTTGTGGGATAGGAATAGGTCCATGCAAGCCTGTAGCAGTGTTCAGAATTTGCCAAGAATCTCGCCAATTGTGTCCTGCTGGAGCTTCCAGAAGAAAATGGGCGGGGCACAATAGATAGGGAGCCTCCTGTCCTTGCTAGATCTTTTTGCATCATGCGTGTCCGATCCCATAGCTCCCTCTAGCCTCTCAGAATCCAAACTTGCCCATTCGTATCTCCTTGCAGGCCGAGGGTGGAATATTGCTGCTTCTTGACATAGTTCTCCTCTTAACAGATGTGTTCCTATTCGTTGATGTGCTATCGACCACAACTTACAAAACAGAGTTTACATCCGAAAAGTTTACACAGTCAACCAAAATTGGTTACAGGAAATGACTATCTTATATCAACAATTCTATCACACCAGTATATTGATGCCATATATGAATGCCATCTTATTGGTTAAGACGTGTAAATAACGTGTGATATTCGCAATATACAATGGTTGGAACTGGGACGAGCACTCGGCTAGTGAAATATTACCTTTTTGGCGTGGCGTGCCAGAATTCAGTTTAACATTATGGTATAATAGCCATAAACCACCTCAGCAAGTGCTGTACCACTCGATTTTGACAAGTTCATGAATATTTGCAGTCGCTATTGCCCATGCACACACTCGTGAACTGGTCCACATGTCATGGTATACCATCGCCGGAATTAATTTATAGCTTAATTCCATTATTTGATAAATACACAAGTAGAACACATTTAATATTTTACATGAACGCGAATAACAGAGGCAATAGAGTCTTAGATGATTACCTTTGGTACATACTCCACATGAAGGGGTTTTGAATGCGTTCAATGGAAAGAATGGTGAAGGTAGATGGATCCATTGTTTTACTGAAGAGTTTCTCAACAGACTTATAGTTTTGTGATGATGGTGGTAGAGCGTAGCGAATGAAGTCAATTTCTTTTGGCACTGGTTTCCAGGATAGTGGTAGAGATGAACAAGACTCGGATGGTTGCTGTGTCCTGAAGATTCAGAGCAAAAGAAGCGATTATAGAATGATAGTCGATAAATTGCTGAAACTATTGATAGCATTGCTTCATAACAAAGACAAAACATCACTTGCAGATCATTCCAATGTGTTGTACCAGTCACCCATGCACGTCTAAACAGCATATAAACATTTAGTAATATACTATATTGTAGCCCAAACATAGGACTATGTGTCCGAGGGAAGGTGACCATTTGCCAGACGTAATGAGGGCCAAATGTTTCCTGCCCTGAGGATACATAGTCCCTTGATTGGGCTATAATGTTTTATTACATGCCTCTCTTACGCAGTTTTTACTGAAAATATGACGTTTATTGTCAAATGATAATCAAATGCTTTATTTCCATCAAAGACGAAAATCCGTTAAAATGGAAAGAAAAAACCAGATTTCCTATGCAAAATATGAAATTTCAGCATTTGTATATGCAAAACATGTCAAGTTGAAAACAGTTCTGGTTAACTTTCAGTTAAGTGCCGACATCGACGAGTTACCATTGAATCCTACGGAGCGCACGACCTTAGATATACAAGGCATATTGTAATTAGAGGTTATTACCCTACCTCGCCTGTTCCTCTGTCGTATCAGCATGAGAGTCATTTGGGCTGCATCAGACACGAGGCAAAGTCGAGTGTCTGACGCAGCACAAATGACATGAATGCTGATATACGACACAAGGAACAGGCGATATTGGGTAATAACCAATTTATCATATACCCATGCCCATAATTTTACAAATAGTACGAAAAACTTCAAATTTTGAGGCTTTAATTTATTACGCCTTGCGCATAAATATCGGAATATTTATGTGAACAGGCTTCATTCATAAAGTATACAACAAAGTCAACATTACACGCGACATTGCTGAAAGTCCTCCATGAACCCCAAGGAGGAAGACACCGGGATTCAAAACTCGTCCTGCAGGAGGAACCTTTTAAGGTGCAATATGCTGTTAAAATTGTAACCGATCAAAACTGTCCTCAGCTTTATATCTATCCTGATTTCGATCGTGCTCAATCATCGTACGGCACGGACCTCGCACGGAGAGGGGCCACCATTTTGTTTATTTACCGTGAGTGTTGTCATGTCAACAGTCGCTATCACGCCATGCGCTCACTACCTGTTTGGGGGTAGACCGTGAACAGTGCCGGCGCCTTGCGAACAGCAGAATGTTTGAAAGATCTTGGCCAATAAATTAGAGAACTTTAACGGGAAAACCATGGGAAAACATTACAAGACTCAACATGTCACTTGCGTATTTGGCAACCAGAAATACCCGTGTTCCTCGAAGCCCTTCAGTTTTTTACGTCGGCGACATCGCTTCGCAGGTGGGGAGATGCAGCCATTTTGTTTGTTTACGTTGCTTACAAACAAACTGCTAATGTAGTTCGGGAGAACTCCAAAACCGATGATGTTTATCGTGCATATCTCGACATTTACCGTGAAATATCACAGCTGATATTTTATGGTGAACGTCACTAGGGTGAAACAATATTGGCATGTGTATACGATAAAGGAACATATTTTCGAATTCAAGATGCCCATTTAATTATTCCCTTGGAAGCATTATAATAAAATTTTCTATGTGCGAGTGCCTCATCTCATAGACCTTACAGCATGTGGAGGGGTTGCAATCAGAAAATAGGCAACAACTTTCCTCGGTTACAGAACCACTCTTTTTAAGGAGAGGGATTTAGCCGAGCGATTTTGACAGTGGCATCTTCGCTAGGTGAATGGTGCCATATTGTGGGTTCGAATCTGATCGATAATTCAATGAATAGCATGGAAATACCCCAGTTACTCAAAATAACGAGGTTGTAAACATTAACTTTATAAACTCTAAACCATCTTGTATCAAATATGTTGTTATAGCTGCTCTTAATTGAGATTAACAACAATTAGTAAATCTGGCATCTGAAATATTACATTATAATGTCTCTGACTTTAGCTATTCAGGATCATATCACCCAATACAAGTGTCCCTTTATGTGATATGAGTGTGTGTTCTTTTGTCTCTTTGTTTAACGGCCATTCTTATTCATGGGTTTGTCCAAAGGCAAATAATGACGACTGTTTCAGTTCTTATACCAAAAAGCCCAAGTGGCGATTTTTCTGACGAGTCTAATTTCGCCCCGTTGCTGTTGCAACAACGACTTCTAAATTGTTGGATAGGGTTTGGTTAAATCGCTGCATGGATTGCCTTTCTACTACGAACCATCAGCTTGGGTTTAAACCAGAACATGGTACTGATATGGCTATTTTGTATTGAAGGAGATTCTGAGTTATCATCAACATCATAACACGCCGGTTTTTGTTACTTTTATGGACACTTCAAAAGCGTTTGATTATGTTTGTCATGATGTTCTTTTTCAGAAATTGATATTTAAGGGGAATTAAATCCTTATTTAATTAAAATTCTGTTCTATTTATACACATTTCAAGATTTTGCTGTTAAACGGAATGGTACTTTATCTGCAGCATTCCAGTCTAAAAACGGAGTTAAGCTGGGCGGAATTTCATCACCGATATTTTTCACAGTGTATTTAGATGATCTCAGTAGGAATCTCTCAATGCTTTCGTTTTGATGTCTTCTTGGCGATTACAGGGTAAACCATTTAATTTATGTTGAACGATATAGTTATTTTTTCTATTGTTGGAGCTTATGGTCAGCAAATGTTAGTCACTGGTTGTGGTCATTATGGCAGTACAAGCTCGATCTTTTTAGTGAGAAAAAGACAGTGTGTATGTTAATTCAACCTGGTGCTCGGAAGCCCAAACCAGTTCAGATTTATCTAAATGGTAGACTATTGACTTATGTTAATGTTCACAAATACCTTGGTGACCTTAAAGATAATGAAGATATTCAGGCAGGGACCCAATTTTTTTACGCTAGAGGTAACGCTATCATTCGCGATTTTAAGTTTGCTTCTTTATCGGTTAAGTGTCATTTATTTCCTGGGTTTTTTTTATGAGATTCCGTACAGTTCTTCTTTGTGGTGTAATTTTTCTTCGAAAATGTTTAATCATGCTAGGAGAGCATATTCTCAGATATTTCGTAAACTAACGGGTTTTCAATATAGTCATGTTCAAAGTAATACTCTATAACTTGTTAATCTCAATGTTTTAACCTTTGATGAAATACTTGGGAACAAGTCGTACAGTTTTCTGAGCAGATTGCATCTCTCTGGTAATGTGATTGTGCCCCCTGTACTGTCCATGTCAATTTTTTCAAATGATTTGTTATGGAATGTTTGGTATCAAAGACTTTGAGTGTTTTTTTATTTACCTACTATGCAATATTTTTTATCCGAAATAAAAAATAATGATATAGTAGCATGTTGCAGGAACTCCTTACTAGAATATTTGAAATAGATCACTTGCCTTGGAATTCAAAGCAAACAAAGAATTCGAGCCAAACAAGCAGGATTTATTGTTTTACTAACAAAATCATAGACATTGAATAAGAAGACCGGTATTACACGAGTCATTTATGTTGCCTAATGACAGTAGATTCCTGGGTTTATAATTACCAACCATTTTCTAAGCTTTACCTTGATTGGACTATCAGAATCTGCAGCTCTAACAATACCATTGCAAAACAATCTTACCTGTAAATCACGGACACGATCGAGCTTGAGATTATTTGTCGAGATAAGATAATATGGCTGGACGGATCAGACGATGCAGTTAGATTTTCTCACGTGAATGCAAATGAGTGAGATGGTAGGTTTGGCGCCAAATGTAGTATTGAGCGACGGAAAGTGGAATTATGCATGTTTTCTTTTGTGTGACAGTGTGACTTTCCTAATATACCAAAATTTTGGTTGTGTAAGCGACATTTTAATTTTCACTTGCACATGTTAGTCGCCATAAGTTTATGCTTCTGTTGGTCCAATCTTTTGACATGTAATGTATATTTCGGTTTTCCTGGTCCCACCACGTACCATTTTGTTCGACAACACAAATATCACTTTCGAAAGACTTTTGATGCATATCATTATTGTATATTGATGATTGAATCGTGACGTCATTATGAATAAGTCCGATAACACCATTGTCCTATTTTAACCGAAATACACAAAACATACCTGGTCAACAGATCTTTGATGGCAGTTGGTGATAAGTACACCGGTCTCCGTCTAACCTCCCTCTTGGAATTATTCTCCAGGTTTATTTCACGCATAGATGGACTGAATTCTACCGTATAGTGAAAGTCACCATTCATAAACGAGCAGGAACGAATCTTCGACAGATAAGTAATTTCGAGCATGTCATCCATTGCCTGTAAATGTATAAAATCTATCAATGTATTGTTTTAAGCATACCCAGATATTTGAAATTGCGTTTAGAACTGAACAATTAGAATATTTACTACGGTAAGGTTAGTCCTCAATCAAGTTCGGATATGTGAATCACTGCAGGGATAGCGTACGATATATCCTCATTACCAATAAGGCAATGTACCTGGCCCTGGATTTTCGGCAAATTCTCATTTTGGTATGTTAATACTACGTATGAGGTATGCTACAATAGTAATAAGTTTCTCTGAACGCATTATGGTACGCTCGACTTTGGTACAATGACCTCCGTATACATGTAGGCCTATATACATAAATGTGTAGCCAAGCGGTTGGCGCTGTATGTCACGTATTGTACCTCTCACGTATACCAAATTGCCATAGGGTTTAACGCTTAAACAGACCTAACACACCATTGCCATCAGTATGGCGAATTCTCTTTGTTGACTTAAAATGACATAAACCTTGATATGACTGACCATAAACCCAATACAAAAAAGAGAGATTTGCCAAAGAGACTCAATTTGTGCTTCGTCTCTTAGGCTTACCTCGCACAATATTTTGAGTGTTTTTTTTTACAATGTAGACACAATAAAATAGTTCCTCAGTGAATCTGTCAAAATTAGCTATCATATTTTGCTTAAACGTATACCCATATCGCCATTCACTCACCAGACAACCTCTAGACAGGCCATAAGGTTTCCAAACACCCTCAGAGTCTTTAAAGAACCATCTCCAGCTGGTAGCTAAGCTACACTCAGAACTGTCGTGAGGATCAGCCAAGTTGTAGGATGGAGTCGATAGGCGATATATCCGACCGATATTCTCCCTGATTTCATCGCTTCCATCCCGATGTTTATTCTCTACAGACATATCATCGAAGTTTATTGACAGGGCATCGGTATTTTCCAAGCCACGAATTACAGATCCGCACCTGAAATGTACACCGTAGCCTACATATTAGATGTGGTGGTGTATTTGTAAAACGAATCGAACAACTTTGATTTGGGTTCATCCGAGAATTTCGAAGGCATCTCTCATCGTCCCATTTTTCTTCAATTCTTTCCATGCATGCAATTGTCTTTTGGGTTTTTGCTTCATTGGTTTGCAAAGTGATTCTTTGTTGGGATCAATAATAATTGTTGAATCTTCAAAGTACGTTTTGCATCCAAGTCAAATGCCCTAACCCCACTCTGACTTATATATGACCACTTGTTTTTCTCTACAAACTCACAAACAGCGTTTGCATTGAGGGCCATTTTGCGAACATGTCACATCTTGAACAAAGTTTATGTACTGCAAAATTGTTAGCTAAACCGAAATATCAATTTTATAGGTATTTCATAACAACCTACTATACGCCATGATATATAAGCAATAAAGCACACCCAGCGTGATTTATTGCTATTATATCATAACAATATATTGGAATTCAGGCATGGAATGTCAAAAAGCGGGGTTTTACTCAAGCTGAGAGCTCGCGTATGCCAGCCGTGGTATATCGCCAATATACCACGGTTCTTTTTCGGGTCTCGACCAATCAGATCGCAGTATTTGCGCCATCGATATACTGGTATGATATAATATAGATTAAAGTATATCGTATGGGCAAGAAGTAATTTCTCCATACCTGTAAGTTATATTAACTTCTGTCTGGTTAACATCACAAAATGCGTTTTCGATAACAGCGTTAAAGACTTGTGGAAATATGTATTTAGATTTAGAACAATGATAGAACTCAGAAGTCATCGCGTGAGGTAAACGTTGATACTCTAATATCCACTGGTACGGTCTGGTGAAGTAGGCAATATTAGAAGAGATACATTTCTCACACTTGTCAAGCATATGATAGGATTGAGTCGACAGGCGAGATACCAGACCAATCTTCTCCATGATCCTATCGCTCCCGTCCCAAAACGTGTTCTCCAGAGACATATCATTGAAGTTTATTGACAGGTCATCGGCATTTTTCAAACCTCGAATAGAAGATCCGTACCTGGAACGTACACAGTAAATTACACATTAGTGAAAATACAATGGTAAACTATTTGTATTATTCTCTTTTGTGATCATCTGAGGACTTCAATGGCAAACACTGAAATTTTCCCTGTTTGCGGAATCTGCACGCCATATTTAATGTGTATGCATTGCTCTTTAAGGTAGGTTGCGCCTCGAAAGTGAAGGATTTCAACGTAAAACTTTTCTAAAACTTTCCTCACCGAAACTTTCATTCAATCTCTTACCAAGTAGAGAATAAAAATCAGCGGTCGCCGTGAAAAGCGTTGCACGACAAAACAAATGGTACAGAGTACGGCGAAATTGTTCAGTACTACATAAATGACAACGATGTAGGCCAAACATGCTGTTGTACATATTACTGTGCATTTATAAAAACGGACTGAGAAGGCACAAACTAAAAGTAGTTTATACAGTTTAAAACTGCTAAAGGAAATCTTTGCATACCTCTGAGTTATATTCACTTCTGTCTGGTCAACATCACAGAATGCTTTTTCGATATAAGCATTAACGTCTTCTGGGAATATATATCTTGATTTGGAACAATAGAAACATTCAGACGTCGTTGTGTGTGCATGTGACCTTTGATCCTCTAATATCCACTGGTATGGCAAGGTAAAATGTTCACTGTGACAGGAGACACCTTTATCGCACTTTCCGAGTAAGTTGTCAATGCAAATTGTGACATCTGTATCGGATCCCCAATCCGCTTCTATGATTGGTTCGCTTTCTCTGATTGTTGCTACATCTGAATTATTTCTTGTCTGATGTTTATCAAATTTCTCTCTTATCTGTATACCCTTGGGTTTGGTAAGGATAGCGCTCCTCGGCTGCGTGTGTCCTTTTTGCAACTTATGGTCCTTCCCGTCCTCGGTCAGGGGAACGAGTGGCCTTTTCTTGAGACACTTGCTTCCATCCACTGGAACGAGAACTGCTCCCAGAATTTGACGCTCCTCCAGATTTGCTAGCCCATACCTTTCAAGTATGTCCCTCGTGTGGCGAGAGTCTAAATTATGGCACAGGTCACAGTTGTTAGCATCCATTGCTTTGCAGTGTGACTGTTTGTTCATAATGTAGCCTCTGCAAAGATGTAATTTCTGACAACTGTCCCCTCTACTGCAGCCATCCTTCCCATAATCACTGCATACAAAGGGCACTGAGAGTCGCGTTATAGTTAGTATTTCCTCATCACTGAAGCTATCGAGCTTCATCTGCTTCAGATTATGCCGTGTATCTTTTCCACGAAAGTCGTGTGCGAATTTGCACCTACTTCCAAACCTGCAAAATCCAGCAACGTAGGTCTTGCAGATGTGAAGGAATCTGCAAGAAGTTGTCCTACATCCCCTATCTGAATTATAGCTGAAACAGACACTGCATTTTGGTTCAAAGACTGAAACTTTCGTTTTTCCGTTGCCATCTGTATGCATGGGGAATTTCTTCTTGTGTTTTTTGAACCATTTGTCGACATCAACTCCAGGCGGAAATGCTTGGATGTCTGTTTTAAGTTTGTCAAATGTTACTGTACCTTGATATTTTTGAACGAGGAAGGTGAAAATGTTGAGTTCAGATGGCTCTTCTACAGTATGGGGAATGCGCTTCGAAACAAAGACGGCGCTGTTTACTACCTTTATTCTGCTTCCAATACCTGCACTGTCTCGTGCTAAGGTCATACCGACTGTGTCTGAAGCATTGACCTCAGATGCTTTCAAACTTCCCTGTCTTTTTCTGCGGGCATTCTTCCTCCCTCTGGTTCTACCAGCGTTGGACTTGTCTTTTTCCATTGTTTACAATTTCGGAAATTCTACCCTTTGTGATGCATCAGGGTATTTTAATGCAGGACTCCGTAGAGCTAACACCTAGTTCGCCCATTTGCCTTATGGCCACATTCCAAACGACAAGAAGGCAGCATTCAGAATCTGCTTTACAATAAAGGTCATTGACAGTCAACATACCAACAGAATGATTTGTCTATATCTTCACAATCAGCTACGCTGTTACTTTCTGGCGTAAATGTAAGGCTTATAGTATTGTAGGCGTACAAATTCCACGATCAGAAGTATGTCCAGCACCCATATTCCATGCATCGGAAACTATATCCAAATGAAATGTCTCTGTATTGGCAGGCCTAACGGGAGTTTTTCAGCGCCGCGCCCGCAGTTCATGACAAGAATGTCATGAAAGGTTACACAGCGTTCCTAGTTCCAACTATGAAGAGCACAGTGATGAATAATAATGACTTGCGTCGCGTTTATGACCGGTTCAGAGAGCCTGCAGGCGCATGTTGTGCTTTCCTACCAGTCTTCGGTAAAAATGAGGCTATCTTGGGTTGAGACAGCTGGTGCTTTTGACGATATGGACATCAAAAGACGTTATGAACTGTATATCGTTAAGTAACACTGTAACCAACACAAAGTTGCTGTGTACTGAATATGAATATGTATGAATTACATGAATAATTAATAAAGACGCCATCTTAACTATGTTGCAGGTTACATCTAGTAGCTTGTTCTGAATACGTGACAACTCGAAATCGCATTGAAACCTTGTGGCTTGTAGTGTTCTGGCCTATGGGTACAACTGCGAATGTTACTTGAACTGGATATTGACCAAAGTTTGCTTCATTTGTGTATTTTAAATCATCTATTGGACTAAATAGTTTTTAAGTAATTTATCAGACTACTTGGCTCTAAGACTGCAAATTTTAATTTATTCAAAAGCAAGTTATCATCTAGTTCATTTTCGTCATTTTCACAAACAAGAACCTTCAATTTTATTTTTTATATTACTTCTATTGACTATTGCCAATTGGTAATAATATCAAGAAACCTGCAAACAAATTTAAACTAACCGTTTACAAGTTAATATTCATTGTGTGATAGGGTATCTTAATGTCTGCGGGTTTCTCAAATTTCCTTGAAGTTGGTGTTGAACCTAACAATACCCTTGCCCTGTTAATGCACTTTGGGAAATTCAGATGTCGGTCAGAGGTCGCGAGTACAGCCGAAGGTTCAGGATTCGAGTACATTTGGATACCTTTCCAAGTACAAAATAATGTCGGAAATTTTAATTTCTATCACAAATATTCATAATCATAAACTTATTAATAACTGGGCGTTATTACAGGGCGTGAATTTTGCATAAATACAGATGATCATTCAGAATTCAAATATACAGTTGAGTACTTTTGTAAGTATAAAATAACAGCAGAATCAAATTTTATCAACAATATCCATAGTCGTAAATTTATTAATTGGTTTCCACTTTTGTTATGACACATAACGCTTTATGACGCTAAGACTTGTTTGTATCTGATACGAGTTTAATGAAAGAATGTCACTAAGAAAGGTTCCGTGATCAGTGTGACTGGGAATATAGGATTGGGCAGCCCGCCGATCTACTTTAGTGAAAAGGGGTAGACATACCTTGCTTGGTGGTTTGCCAAAAGTAACCATACAGTGCATGGTGTTCAACAACGTCATCAGAATTCATTTCAACATATTTGGAAATTGTTTACTAATGTTGACAATCTAATCTAAGGCAAACCGGAAGCCGTGTTTCTGGCATAGCGCTCTACTTCGCTGGCCTTACACTGAAAATAGCGCGCAATAACGGAAGAGTCGCGTCGGCTATTATAAGAACAGCGGTCAATTTTACGCCATGTTAGGTAGCCCTGTTCATAACAAAAGACAACTCGTCTCATCGCCATGCTGCACCCCGACATGATATTCAGCAAGTACCAACGAGTCAGTATAAGTGTGATAACATCAAAATTAAATGTCCTTTGTCCAAACAACGTTTTACAATTTTCGTTTCTTTTAATATTTAACGTATGAGGATATTTACTTTTGCTTTCTCAGATTCTACGAAATCTCACGCAGTACGACATAACCTACAACAAAAGCTTAAGCATGTTAACAAGGGTCAGCGTTGTTGGCATACAAACTGTGTATGACTTTGTTATGTTACTCTTACGAAGTTGAGCAAAGTGTGACGTCCACAGATGACCAGGAGCGTTTAATGAAATCTAGCCCCAATAATTGTAGCCCACCGGCCATGCGCCGGCTTTTTTCTGTCGTGTTGGCTGTATAGCAATGGGCCGGTTACACAGACAATACATAAGAAAACGCTGGCGCACAGCCCGTGGGCTACAATTCTTGAGCTAACTGAAACCTTTGACCACAACTCAAGGACAGTTCTCTGGCATTTACCACAATTACCATTGAAACCTGGAGCTCAGGTCAATCCTTTGTGATTATGTAGGTCATGCGTGTCTCTGTGTAAATAGCGTCTTCGGAATAATTCTGATCGCCGAATATGTGGAATTTCCATCGACACAAGAGAGACACAAGAGAGAAAAAAACTAAAAAATATTACAAGAGCAATTCGAAACGATAAAGCACAAAGCAGTCCATGACAAGTATGTACTGCAACAATGAAAATCAAAAGTTGTACTCATCAAAAAGACTAAACAGTTCTCGCATTAAGGATCTCAAGATAACACACATAAAGAAAAGGCCTTCTGGTCATGGGCCTTTTTTACTTTACTGTGAGTTTGAATTATCTTCTCGTTTAACGCTAAGTTTTATACAACTTATCTATTCTATTACTTCGGTTGTGATAATAATGATAAAAATATAATGGTACATATGTTCGAAAAGTTGTCACTTCAGCGTGCTTAACTTATTTTATACTTCAAATTAATTCACAAATCCTTGATCGACATACCAAACGTATCATTTTCAAGTCTAATACAACCATTTACAATTTTGTTGCTAGGTCATATAATCTTTCATTCAATACTATAAGCAAGGAAACCTTCATGGATGGATTTCACATGACTAATTTTAGAATACATGTCTGTATTAAAATGAATCTTTATATGACCTCTAGACAGTGATGTGACGATGGGAAATATTGATTACAGTTATTAAAGGGACATTAGCTGTAGCTTTTGACTATTTGTTTTTCACTATTCTGTTTCAATGTATCAACAACAGAATTTTACTATATCCGATCATCATGACCAATTCCCAGTGTCCTGCTTGCCAACACGTCCTGTATATGTGAAATGACCATTGTTATTGTTGATAAATGTATTCTAGTCCGGACCTGAATACAAAAATTAAATAATAACAAAGCAGATTATACTCATAAAGGGTATATTTATGAGCTAAATATTAGGAATTTCTCAATGGTTAAGGGATTCAAACCAGAAACTGCAGAAGATACACAGAACAAACACATTTTTTAAAATGACCAAAGTTACAGCTAATGGATCTTTAACTTTGCAAACAGAGCTTCATCATAAAGTGGCAGTGAAAATATTCTCGATAATGGCACAGGTATGTCATATCATAGAAAAACGTCCTACAACGGTGACTGTACATTTACATTTTTATGGTTCCTTGGTTTTCATGGGCAATAATAATATCATTTTTGAGTTTACAACTGGGGTTTTTTTTTGCCCCCCCCCTCCGTTTTGCTTTAAAGTTCATGTCATCTATACTCACTTGAGTGAGTAAA
>LD350317.1:136921-152810 GCA_001465055.1 Ptychodera flava | reverse complement strand
CTCTCTGCTAAAACGTTCAACTAGCTACATTAAGGCCTACCTGTCATTACTAATTCATGGTGCACGATGACATTGACCCTCATCACAAGTTCTTTCCAACCACCTCTGTCTTTCTTCGGAACTGAGTGCACGGCGGAGACGCAAAGACTGTCGGGATTGTCTGAGCTGAAACGTAGCAGAAACGAGCCGGGGTCTCTTCCTTCAAGAATACCAACTGTCTCCCGGGGACTTATCGTTCCATAGAAAAACCTGTCATTTCGATGAGTTGGACATAAGTGCGAAGTGACAAAAAGATGTGGGACCTTGGTTTAAAGGTATACTGTCAACAACATTTACCATGGAAAGAGAAAATCTGACCAATCACAGATTTTAAGCGGGTGGCCGCTTTTAAAAACAGCGCCCTCACATGGGCATTTTGAATACCAAGGAATGCCCCTTTGACCATATATGGGCATATTTATATTACAGGTGACCGTACAATAAGAGAAACTCGAGCATGATCGATAGAAATGATTAACTTGATTGAACGGATCAAGTAAACACTGCTACAATGAACTGAATGTAGTATGCGCCTCAAAAGTGAAAGACGTTAATTTAGATTTTGCTTTCACCTCAAGAAACTTTCAACCATTCTCTTTCAAAATCAAGGATACGAGGAGTAAAAGTGACGGGTCACCTCGCAAAATTTTTGATATCAGAGATTACCTATATTTGAGTTACAAAATGGTTGCAATCCTTTGTCGACTCAATGGGAAAAATTAAATTTTCGATTTTCACAGAAGTAAGACAGTGAAATTTGTATTTACTCCAACAGACGTCAAATAAGCCTATATAAGTTGCAGATCAAAAATAAATTGTAAAAAATTGAGAGTGCGAATATCTGTCTTTGAGGCGCATTCTAACTCACCGACTACAATTGTTTTATTTGATCAGTGGCAACCTTGTTCAATTCTGATCTTGTTTGATAATATTTTCAGATGTCTTCCTAGTTTGCAGTTTCTCAGAGGTTACAGAGATGCAGATATATTAAACTCCTCCTCTGTATCTAGCTGGCTACGTTCACACACACACACGTATTAAATACATACATACATATACATATATATATAACCGTACTCTCTGTGCCCAAGTTGAGAGATTGCCATAAAGCCATTATGGTGATAACCGGGAGGGCACATTGTATACATTTTCTGTGTGTATATATATATATATATATATATATATATATATATATATATATATATATATATATATATATATATATATATATATATATACTGTATATATACATCCAAGTAATCCAATACGATGCATCAAAGTACGTACCTACATATTTCATCAACCTGAAACGAATAAAGAAAGTGGTTTTAGAAATGATAGAACGAAAGATATGATCGTTTTTGGTGAGCACACATACATAGGAGGCCCTTCCAGTGTAGAAAAAAAGAAACAATTAAAATAGCTTTGAAAACTGTTATGCCGTGGATTTCACCAGGGTTTGAAAAAGGTGCTTTAGTATTTTAGAATTTAGTCACGAGGTTGATGTTAGTTGACACATCTTTGACATATTGCACTTTGATCCCGAGGGTCGTGAGGGAGGAGGAGAGGATTAATTCAGTGACCGCTTTCTCACAGGCCTTTTTTGCATGATAAAAATATACACAAATATGTTCATGGAATGGAAGTTGCATACTAACTTCTCTAAACCAATCCACAACATGCGGCTTTATCCACGTCATATCCGTGTGCTGTTCATCTTTAAATAACTTTAAATCCCTTCGATCCATTGTTGCAGCCGCACTGTCACTTCTGGTTGCAGAGGCAATGTCCGATGATGAACTCAGCTGTGAAGAGCTTCGTGCGCGTGCGCGGAGTACTGGCTCTCTAAGGTGTCCAAGTCGGAGCTGAAGCCGGATGAAGTCGCTCAGCGACTTCGCTGGACCAACAAAGCCCCCCTTTGCTGTAGTCACCATGTTTGCACTCAATATGTTCAGGAATCGATTGTAAGATTCCAAAGTCAAAAACTCACCTGCGTGCAAGGGAAAGAAAATTCGTTCAGATAAACGGCCAGACTAGCCTACACTCTGAAAAAGCATGCTGAAACATTGAGTCATTGCCGTGTCGACACAGCTTGTAAATATAGTTCATTTTACGTCGTATCTTATCAGAGCATAATTCAATCATCGAGTAAAACTGTGCATGCTACGTCTAGGTTCTTTCGAAGAGTACGCTTGATATTTCAACACATTTGGGTAAACCAAGAGTTTTTTCAACACCGAAAAAACCTGTGAGCTGTCACAACAATGCCCCCCCCCCATCGCATATATATTACCTAATGTATTTTAATTATTATCAATTAGTTAAATCCATTTTGATGGGAAGATACTCGTCTCTTGATGCTTGCTCTAGGACCGGCGAAATCATGCAAATACGTACTGTTGACAGCCATGTATCTCATTCAAAGTTGCGTCAAAACTGTTTTCAATCTTCAAGCAAACAAATGCATATTACATTGACAGGATTTGATGACCACTGAACAAATTACCGTTTTGAAATGTTTCGAAAACTTCTTGAATATTTTACGCAGTGCTTGTAAGTTTGACTGAGTATGCAGAACTTGTGAATGTGACTGCATGGGATCGGGCTTATTGTCAAAAACTGCACAAATCTAACGTAGAATGCGTCTCGGGGACGGATAGTCAGAGTTTCAAAATATCCCAATACTTTGCTGTTCTATCACGAGCAGGGGCTCATTTTACAGCTCTTGGCGTAAGAATTTTCATCGCCTTTGTGTTTAAATCAAACATTTTATTTTTCCCCATTGAGTTAACACAGGGATGGCGACCATTTTCAATTTCAAATATCGGTAAATGTTAGGTAATTTGTTTCCTTAGTACAAAATTTGCATGGTGATCCTTTATCCTTCAATTCTTGTTCTATTCAGAGCATAGATTTCATTGCTGTATTTATTACGCACACATGTATTTTTACTGTTGAGCAATCTCTTTCGTGAGGCTTTCCCGCCTACGGGATATGTAGAGTGCGCCATCACCGGCCACGTACGCAGCTTCTCGCTGAGGGCCCTTCCCTTTGGCAAGGAGACCATTGCTGGTTTTAAAATGCATTGTCTTTTGTCTGTCCCATTTCACTACTTGCTAAGAAATCATACTACATGTTTGAAAACTTCAGAGGAAGCAAACATCATCACTCTCAGAACAATACCGTTTCAATATCACGTTTAGCCTCAGTTTGATACAAATGATCATTTTCTGGAACCGTGCGTTCTCTTCAACATAAAAAATTGCCAGGACTTGAACAAAGGGGTGCATTCGGCACCACTGCTGCTGATTTATATAGGACAATGTAGCCTAGATCCTTTCCGTCCGCTTGCCTCCGTACCTCCGTCCCCACTACCGGAGGTGCGGAGGCAAGCGGACGGAAAGGATCAAGGCTAAGGACAATGATGACTCACCATTAAAGAACAACTGCAAATCTTCGACAGGGCACTGAAGTCTATTGTCGATAATCATACTTATTTTTCGATGAAAGTCGATCAATGGAATCTAAGTAAAGAAAGCATGTGAAGTCGGATTTTTAGCTTTGATACATACATACCATTACCTACGTATGTACATACATACATACATACATACATACATACATACATACATACATACATACATACATACATACATACATACATACATACATACATACATACATACATACATATATGGCTTACGTTTACAAAATAGGTATTGCGCTGCCTTATAGACCGGATAGGTCGGAGGCAACTATTAAATATTAAGAAAATGTCAACATATGTATTTACTGTAGTTGTAAAATATATTATTCTGAGCTACAAGTCTTCTGAAAGGGGCGCCATGGGGCAGTGGGGTCACTTTCAGAGTTCGAGAAAACGAGAACGAAACAAGTATGGATGGAAACGTCACCATCTCTACATCTGATTCTAATCAAATTGCCAAACATCCGGCTGAGCAAAAGAATAGAACATCCTTCTTCTACAAATGAATATAATTGGACGCCTGCTCTTTCCACGCGCTCAGCTACGAAAAGCGAGAATAGCGGATGTTCACATGATTTTCCGGACTGCCGTGATCTTCCGATACTGATTGATAACATCCCCTCATTGAAAAATCTCGATTTTTCATGTAAATTCAAAAAAAAAATATTTTAAACCACCAAGACAAGAGGCATAATTTGTACTCTCACCATGGGTATTGGCATTACCGCATGGAGAGCAGTCCTGCAGTTGGCAAAAACAGGACGTGGATAGACGACAATGAACAGTTAAACACGCACACCTAATAGGTGTGCGTGTTTCATGTACTTCTTGCTGCAAGTGGTTATGTAACAACTTTCAAAAATAGTCAAGATTAGAGGCAAACTATAGCTGAAACATTGATAGCAAGTCAAATGTAGAACAATTGCCTATAGGCTCTGACTTACTGTACATTTTCGATTCACAACGAGTAATAATTTGACTTCAGCCGAATTTTAATATTTCATTCATTTGTTTACATTAAAAGATAACCCATTTTA
Source organism: Ptychodera flava (assembly GCA_001465055.1). Classification (NCBI taxonomy): domain Eukaryota; kingdom Metazoa; phylum Hemichordata; class Enteropneusta; family Ptychoderidae; genus Ptychodera; species Ptychodera flava. The sequence continues at coordinate 148,247 of LD350317.1, read as the reverse complement.
CAGACACCTATTAGATAAAAGCTTACCAAAACTGGCCGTAATCATTCATTGGGTCCAACAAGATTCATGAAACATCTAAGCAATCACGCTAAAACTAAAAAGAAACTTGAGCCATAAAAAATAAAAACGGCAGCACTCTCTTAAACACTGTTTATCAATACTTTCCGTTATAAAATGATTGAACAGACTGGGGATTACGTCAAAGACTTTCCGGTAGTGAATTCTAAACTATAGAAGCTCGCACAGCAAGCCTTTGTTCTCTGGCCAGATTCCGTGCGCAAATGTGCGAGTGAATGTTTGCGTGTGGAAGTGACCCACGCGTTGTATTATATAATTATCGTAACATTCATTAATGAGCAAGACACGTCTGAACGGATTTCTCTAAATTTGGTGGGACGGTGGACACTCAGGTTGACCGGCTTTTACAACTGATCGGCAACATCGAATAGAACCCTTGTTTCACATTAATAATTCAGGTTCTATCAGATGGGAATAACGTTGGCTTTGAGGAACTGAAAATGCTATAATCTTTTATCTGTTGACCTTTGAGTATAACATTGAGGAAAGAGGAAGTGATCTTGTGCTCTTACGTCTTCGATTATCGGTCTGTGTATCAAGAGGAACACATGCAAGTTACTGGCTTTAGTGGGTCACAAGGATAGGAGAGAGAATTTTATTGTCAAAAGTCATCTACAAATATTCTTATATTCAACATGCTTTATCGTGCTGAATTTCTAAAGGAATTAAAACTGATTGACTTTGTGTTTGTATAGATTCGGATTATCAAAGGATTTTTCTACTAAGCTAACAATAAATTTGTTTTCGAATAAATTTCCGTCCACGATATAACAAATGAGTCTGTTCACCAAGTGTCTAGTTCCCTTTTAATAGTGAGTTAATATTTATCCGGGAGATTGAACATTTCCATTCTCAAAACTAGCCTTGCCCTGTATGCAGCAGGACATTTTTGTATCCGACACAAGGTAGGTAAACCGTTAAATACCTCATTACGGAGATGTTTTAGAGTAAAACCCCATATTTAAATATATATATATATATATATATATATATATATATATATATATATATATATATATATATATATATATATATATATATATATATATATCGTAAGACGGGGATTTGCAAACATCAACATCAACGTTTAAGCACGAGTGTAATAATAATTGTGAATTTTGTATGGTTAAGGAATTTACTCTCCAATGGTGTAATTTGGCCCTTTCAATTCAGAGTGCATGGCGTCGATCATGGGAAATCTTGTCATGGGCGTATTTTGAGTTAGTTTCTCCTTTTTTCAACGAATTCCACCTTAATGGAGAAGTACTGTATTGTACTCTCTTGCAAGCAAAGGGTTCCGCTTGATTGAATTTAAGTCTCTGAGAGTTCCGCAATGCCTTCGCTGTTAGGTCAACATTTAGAACTTGGGTCAACTGCAAGATCTTCCTAAATCTCTGGAAAACCAGATGACGATTTCCATTTTTGTTGAAGCATTCTGAAATTTCATTCGAGGAAGACAGAATTGGAAAAAAAATCCTGAGTGTAAATGATTCAACAACGTTATGCAACTGTGAATGGATTTACGCATTTTGCGCAAAAAGGGAATCAATGCAATCTCTCAGCTTATTTTAAAGAGTTCAAAACGATAGCATACCGCATCTAAATATTCTGTACAATTTAATATTCTGTACAATTTAAGAAAACTAGGGGTCACAGGAAATAATGGTTTCCATAGCAATGGCAAGAAAATTATTTGATTGATGCCATGTTAGATGTATTAACGATCTATTACTTTTGTTTTAGATGTTTGGTTGAGATACTATCCTTATCTTATAAGAGTATATATGTTCGAACTTCTGAGGGATGCGATATAATATTTCGAGAAACGGAAGTATGGGACATTGTCTTCAGTGGACATTGCCAATCCTTTTCATCTCTGGTTTTGTGCAAAATATATCAGTATGACTGGCACGTGAAATAATGGCATTCCGAGCTGCTAAGGTTTGCGTCATTGGTTTGTAAGCTTACGCCAGATCTAGACATATGCGTACACTTTTGGAAGAAGGGGAAAATAGTTGCCGTTTAATTCGACCAATCTTTCGAATTGCAAGATCTAATGTTACGTATCAAGGCCAAAGTGATCGGTAAAGTGCATGTAAGCTGGCCACTATGGCCAACTTGAACAGACTTGTCCATGTTGCTCAACAATTAAGGTATTGAATATTGCTAAAGAAAAGGGAACGGGGAATTTGAATCCCCATATAAGGCAGATATGTTACATTACGTGTCAATTACTCTTGGTTGAAAAATGTTACGGGAAATTCCGCCCAGCTTGCAAGATTGTGTAAATACAAGTTCAGAAGGTTTCGCTCTTTGCCTTTTGTACTTAATGCATGTGAACTGTGTCCTAAATGTTAATCATAAGTCCACAGTAGTATTTAGCCCAACAACTTCCCCAAATTCTTAAAGATCAACTAATAAATACATATTGGCTAACTAGCTCATTAAAGGGCAAGTGGCTGTGTATGTTTTGATGGTTTTATTTTTACTGTTTTTGTTTTGTATGTCAACAATTATACGTTCTTGTTCTTCTCCCCGAAGCACCTAGTATTAAGCTTGTCAATACAGTGTCTGTGCGTGTAATTGTCAACATCTGAATGCTAGTCCGGACCAGAATTCGCTTGTCATCCATAACATTACAGTTTACACAAAGTCATGTACTGGCAGAGTTTGACAAGGTGAATACTATGTCCCTGAACATGCTTTTGAGAGTAGAACAATTTATTGTAGTTGATTAAACAAAGTGAAAAAAAATCATTAAAAGTTAATTACAGCTATTGGCCATTTAAAGGTATACAGATACCTGTAATCTAAATATGCCAATATATGGTCAAAGGGGCGTTCCTTGGTATTCAAAATGCCCATGTGAGGGCGCTGTTTTTAAAAAGCGGCCACCCGCTCACGCGGGTGGCCGCTCACGCGTGCACCCGCTTAAAATCTCTGATTGGTCAGATTTTCTCTTTCCTGATAACTATGGCAAAATTGGAACAGGTGACCGTATACCTTTAATACCCATTCTTTGCTTCAGCGGCCTTATAGATCTTAGACCTGTGTGACAAAAAACTCGTCAGTCCCTTTACACTCTTTATTCATGTATATTTTCAGACAAACGAGTTTTTTTGTCACACAATCCCGTCCGCGTAAAATGTACTTTAACTCAACTTCATCTTTGTATTTCCCGTTTTCAGTATACACCCGACGAAGCTCTAGCTTTAGAGCGAAACGTAGTGTTTTTGAGGTACAATAAAGACGTCATGATCTGAACAACCAGTTGTGGAAGTGTGTTTCAATCCATCCAGTTTCTACTATATATATATATATATATATATATATATATATATATATATATATATATATATATATATATATATATATATATATATATATATATATATATATATATATAAGTTGTACGCATGTAGCGATATTCGTATTATCCTTTACATAACCTATAAGCTTAATGATTGTTCCTCTCATAACGATGCAAAATTCTGCAAACGTTGTCCGGAGGTTTTCAGCTACATGTGCATATGGTTATGTTACATGGTTATTTGGTGTGGTTAAGTAAAATGTGCGAATTTCAAATGTGTGCACAGCAATGCTTTTGATCTTTTGCTAATATGAAAAACTTTTTTACAATTGAAACGGGATTAAATCATTGAGCACCTGATTTTTCCTGCTGAAATATTTCCACGTGAAGCATCTAAGCTTACGTGTAATGTTTACATTTTTCTGTTGTGTGAAGCAGCAACGTTTGTCTAAATCGCACGACTTTTACTACCGACCCTTTGACAAAATCGTGACAAAATGGGTTGGAAAGTACAAGTGACATGACATTGTATTTGGTTTAGGGTTACAGTACTTCTTTATTGAAAAGAAAGTTTTTCACATTCGGTCTACACAAGTTTGTAAAAAATAGCACCGGTGAGGGCGCTGTAAACGCTGTAAAATATCATGCATGTAAAAAATACACAGGGGAATCAAAATCACGACGCAACAAGACGTTAACTTTGCGCTTCGCCTATATTGTTACATACGATGTTCCAAATAAGCCAATGTTAGATGCAGAATTGTAGTTTATACTTTCGTTATCGTGCATAACCAGGTCACGGCCACTCACGACTCACCCACGACGCAGCGCGACTTTTTACGATATTCGCAGCACGGTAGTCTCGGTTACCCAGACTGCTCTTTGAGGATTTCGCCCTGACATGCGACACTATATGCCCCGTAGTGCAGTCTGGGTAACCGGGTTGGGCCGGGCCGGGGAACTTGGCTATGCAAATTTTGAAGTCGTGATGTCATTCGCTAGCTCTGTAAGCATAGGGATTTCCCCTTTTCAGTCCCTGGCTATTCAGCCATTGCACCATCAAAGACACAGTGAGTGACGTTGTGGTACCGAATTTTACACACGGAAGTCTTCGTTAAATCGTGCCATATTATAGCTGTTTTAACATCGCCGTTGTACAGTTTCACGTCAGTTCTTGAGTTACGGACGACATGTTGTCAACCGTCAGTATGCCGGCGTGCAAGTCCCAAAGTCTGAACACAGACAATCGTATCAGCGACTTTGGCGTCAAGGCCAGACAATTTTTAGACGACCACAACGAAAAGATGATGGCCGCCAGGAAAGGTAAACACTAAATTTTGATTATTTTCGTCGGCGTGTTTGTACATAAAATACGAACCGTCTACGGCAAGGACGCATGAAATTGAATATACTTTGTGGCAGTACGATAAATCACGAATTGTTGTGTTCTAGCGTTGTATATAGCACATTCAGTATTTAAACTTAGCTGATATTTTAAGTATGTACACAGCTTCCTCAATCAGAGTTGGTTTGTAACATGTAATGTATGCTTACACCCCACGTCGCGGGCCACGATACGGTCATAACCTATAGTTCCGCTTTGAAACTGTCTCAAAGCACAGAGGGTCTGTACTCAAGTCACGATCGAGAAAGACAATAATAATGCTCAAAGTCACATTCGTTTGCATATAACGGACAGTCTCGACAAGTCACCAACTCGCCTGTTGTGACGGTGAGCTGAGTGAACTCATATACTACCGCACCCTCAGTGTACATGGAGGTACCGACTAGTGTACGGACAGAATGCTCGCAAATTTATATCGTTCGTTTTCCGTAACTGGTTTACAAATGTAGTGCATTGGAGAAGAACAAAATTGAGTTATGTTTCAGTGTCCCTGTAGACTGTGACACCGTTGTAAATATTCGCTTTACTTGTTTACGAATTAAGCCGTGTTCTCCAAGGGATATCTGGATTTATGGAGATGGAATTAACATAATTCAGTCTAATAACTAAAAATGTAACGACAGGGAACATTCTGTTTCAAGTCTTTTGGAAGCACATCCACTTTTTCTCCAGAATTTGAAACCTTTAGTAGGCGGAGGTAAACACTATATGTCGATCATAGTTTATACATAACAAACGTCCTTCACGGGTGGGAGCATTTGTCCATAGTGGGTATTATTTTCATGCCAGGCCCAGTTTCCGGTTTTACTTACCACGCCATGTTGATTTATAAAAAGCATTCGACTTTTCCACACAGCCTGTACATGTGTAGACTGAAATTGTTATTGTTGAAACTAGTGAATTCTGGTTCCGGTTTGAATCCGATATGAACAATAGCATTGCATTATACACCCATAGATACTGTATTCACTAGCTAAATAGTGTGCGTTTAACAATTGCTTCCGGGTGTAGGGCAAGAACACAAACAAAATAATGAAAAAATCATCCATAGATACAGTTACTGACCCTGTGTTGAGATAGCTAATATGCCCGACATTTTCTATTCATTATTGTGTAAAATATATGACACAACCCAAGACGTGGAATTTTTGGAATTTTAAGACCTCAGCAAATAAAATAGTTTAAAACAATGTTGTTGTAACCCTGCAAGATCTATTTCATATAAAAGACGCTTTCAATGATGAAAAAAGTTAAAATGAAGAAAAAACATGTGTTTGCATGACAACTGAAACTACGGTAAAATCTACCACTTTCTTTTACACGTTCCTGACACTTATACATATGGACAATTTTTATGTTCCCTGTTACTTTTAGCAAAATATGTGATTTTCTCTTTAGTTGGAAACCTCACCAAAATTTAATACATGGGAATTTCATTGACTTCCAGTTTACAAGTTGTACTCCTGTTTCCGTACATAGCATGGCATTGGGTCACGCAGACGTCCATATGATCATAACACGTATTTGTAACATCCATAAATCAACAAACCCTGTACAGTAATCAATTTGTTTCGAAGCATTTTAATACTGATTTACAACAAATTCATACATTTTCACATCAAGTCTCTCAATTCCTGCACAGAAATTCAAGGCACTGAATAATTACCATAAAGTTTCACTTTATGGTGATTGTTTCCGTGTCTGACATATTTTGTGCTTTTCACAGCCATACGTCACAACCAATAACCCAGTTAAATATATAGTTAGTTTGTACATGTACACATATACATGTATACGGAAATATGGGTCAAAGGTCAAGACAAACAATGGAAATGCTAACGTCAAAGAACTATGAAAAGATTTGTCTACCAAGGCAGAATTTTTTAAAAACCAAATGTGGTGTTATAAGACAACAAAATGCTGTCTTTTCTTTCCAAGTGAAAATTTTTGTGTAAAGTTCCCGGTGGACAGAAATTTGCATTTCCGTATACAGGGTGTGCCCTGGTGACTAACCTATGAAAACACATAAACATGTAGACATTACAGTGAACATTCTCCATTGTTTATGACTCATTATCAGTTTATTTTAATCGTCAAATGATGCTCATCAATACTCTTTGCATAATATGAATACATTATTTTGAGGAAATCAAGCATATTAATGTACCCTTACCAAAAACATAGCGCTATTTTTAGTAGGTGATAGCGCTATTTTACAGAGGTGACAAATAGGTGACAGAGAGGTGAAAGTTTTGTGTATAGAGCTTTATTTCCAACTGAAACAATGGATATCTACTTGAAATCTACCTACATCTATTACAAAACTACAAGCTAACAAGTAGGTCTATCATAGGCGTTAAGTAGTAATTTCAACGAAATATTTATGAGATGCAAATTAAGTCATTTAAATATCTACGAAAATCTACTGCACACCTACTACTTGCCTCACCTGGAAAAAAAGGATTTCAACCTACATGATACCTACAGAAATCTACTAGTCACCTAATGTGACACCTACCTTGTACCTAGTACAGACCTACGACAGACCTACTAACATGCCTACATAAATCTGCAACACACCTACTAAGATACAACTAGCACCTATAAGTGACCTATGATAGACCTATGTATGTGACCACAGTAACTACATTCTAAAAAGCACGGAAATGCACATTTTATCAAGTAACATATTACAATTTATGAATTATGAATTTTAGCAATCTTTCGTTCGAAAATTTCACAAGAAATTTATTTTTTTTATGTTGTGCTTAGATTCCAGTTAACTTAAATGCTTGGCTTGTTTCTGTGGAATAATATACGTCACTTGAACTTGACCATGGTATCATCCACAGACAAACATTGCACATCCCTCAGATTTACACATTTTCTAAGATTATACCGGTGATCATGTTCCACAAATTCGACGAATTTTCCAAAGCTTGTCAAATGCAGGATCACCTCTTTTATGTATTACTCTGTCACTGTCAACAAAGTGAACATGTCTCTAGCTCTCGGCATAGTAGCACTGAAGGCAAGCACTGGATCAAGTTGGCCAGAAATTCAAGCAAAAATATTTGAAAAAACATACATACATATCAACCAGACCCATCGTGGTGTTAGTCCGAAACAAACTTGAAAATGTTCAATCAAAAATGTTCCGGGTTCTCAAGATGTTCTCAGGCCATTTTGACTTAGAATCATTTTGCTTCGCCTCCATGCTGTTCAGTTAGTTCGCGTATCGTTCTATTCCCACATCCAACTCATTGTACCTCCATGGCTTCGGGTAACGATGTAGTTCAATATTACAACAGGTACCGTCAGTCTCCGATTACGAACTTCCCGCCATGACCAAACATCAATGTTCTTATCGTCAAACCATCTCTCGTTTCAAATTCATGACTCCACTCACCCAAATCGTCGTCAGAATTACCGCAACTTGAAGTTGTTGAAGGATACGATGTTGGTCTTGAATCGATATCAGCGTTATTTCCGGGTTTGTCATTGCTGCACCGTCTTTGTCAACTTTATTGTCAGACGATTCATGGCAATCACAGTCGAACCAGAGGACTGAGAGTACATGTCATCCTCGATGTTTGGACTTGGTAAAACCATAAAATGAGTCACTGCTGCTACCACAAAAAATGTCGGCAATGCGATGTCCAACCTCCGTGCTATCGCTTAGATCGGCCAATTTTAAGATTTTGGTTGAAAACTCAGTGCAATACGGAACCAAATCAAGCGCAAAGGTCACATAAATATTCACCAGCCTGCAGCCGACAAACCTTTAGGCCGGGAAATCCCCTAAACAATGATCAATTGGGTGTACCCCTGTAGGCAGAATTCTTTATTCAAATAGGGTTTAAAGTTCAACTACAGCTTTTACGTTTGTTCTCCTGTGAGGGTGCCTCAATTTTCTTTTAGGTCATGATAGTTCTATGTAGGTGTGCTTTACCTACACAAATCTATTTGTCACCTACAGTTGATCTAATACAGAAGTAGGTGTAAGATAGGTGTTATTAGGTACTAAGTAGATGCATAACAAGACTTATTCCTGAAGACCTACAAGTAAAATGACACCTATTTAACACCTCTTGAGATCTACCAAAAACTCCTGAGAACCTACAAAAATAGCGCTATATCTACTATAAATAGCGCTATCTTTTTGGTAAGGGTAGTACGTGCCTCAAAAGTGAAAGACTTAAGCTTTTGCTCAAGCTTTCCTCAAGGAATGTTTCAACTAAACTCTTTCAAAATTAAGAGTTAACATTGGGGTCACCTTGCAAATTTTGGTATTACTAGAGACACAAATTACTGTACCAAGAAATATTTACTGATATTTGAAATTCAAAATGGCCGCCATCCCCTTGTTAACACTATGGAGAAAAATAAAATTTTGAATTTTCAAAACAATTAAGACTGAAGTTTCTCTCACACCAAGAGCTTGAAAATTAGCCGTGGTAAGTGGTGGATCAGAGAAGAATTGTAAAAGTTTGAGAGTCCAAATATCTGTCCCCCAGACACATGGCACGGTCACCATAAACAAACTCACAGCCACAGTACAATGCTGCACTCATATGCAAATAGTGAACTAGCAGTGCAAATGTTGCAGAACTTAATTACATAACAAAAGGGGAAGAAGGATTATTGTATAAATCCATAATACAAGGCCAAGCATGTTTCCAATGGCCATGCATACTTACACAAGGATTAGTCATAGACAGTAGAGGGATTCCCCCCTCTACTGTCTATGGATTAGTTTCTGAATAATATGAAAATAGGTTAATAATCCATGTGTGTTTTGAAGATTGTGAAGCCATGTTTGTTGTTATTTACACAGAATAGTATGTGATTTAACACCTGCACTCTGTCCAACATGGGTATTATGTATTTAAGCATAGACCATCGAGAAAAATGTGCATTTGTGTATAGTAATTGAGACCCAAGTATCATGTTCAGTCAATATGATAGAGTGGGGGACCGTATACTTGTACTAGTATATTTTACATATGTAAATTCAGTCAGTACATGTATTTTTGGTTTTGGTGTAAACCTTTTCGCAAACTTTCCTCAATGCTAATTTCAGCCATTCTCTTTTAAAATCGAGAATAAAAACAAAGGTCACCGTGCAAATTTTAGTGATAGAGAATCAAATAACCCACGATTTACTGACATTTGAAATTTAAAATGGATGATCATCCCTATGGAAAAACCTAAAATTTCATATTTTCTGTAAACTACGACAGTTTCTCAAACCAAGAGCTTTACAAAGTACAACAAACCCCCACAAGTGGTAGATCAGAAAAGAACTGAAATTTTGAGAGTCCAAATATCTGTCCCCAAGGCACATTCTACCATAACCATGTTATCACCACACACAGATTCATTCCCGTCATATGGAGATCCATTAGGGGAAATTGGGTGGAAGAAGTCAAACAGTTCCCTGAAAAAGAGCATCCTCGCTTCCATGAAACACACAAATCCTCCCCAAAACAAAGCTATCATTAAACACATAGGAAATTAGATACATCGCCAAAAAAAAAAAATTCATAGGAGTAATTAATTTTTGCTTTTAACAATAGAAACCCATGATTCAAAATATGGGTACACAAATACAAAAAAAGCCCAAGCGTTTCAATTATTTCTAAGACTTATGATGTCGTTAGATTATACAAAAGAATATGTAATTATTATGACATTGCTTTTGAAGCAGTTTTCCCAATCAAGATACTATTTAGGAAATCGGTTATATGAATTCAGGAACTACAGGAACATAACTGGAATTCTCAACATTGCTAGTGTGCAATGGGGAACTTGAAATAAATATTTTGAGAACTTCAGTAAATACAAATCTGCACTACAACATGTTACGTGTAATATAGCTGCTTCCCAAGTTTTCATAATGCCTTCCCAAAGTATCATTTAATTTTCCCAACTCTGGAAAAACAAGAACTTTATTTTAGTTTACTTTCTTTACTATTTTAAGCGTTGTTTTTTGTAATGGCAATGCAATGGTTCTGAGGTTATTTTACCAGTGTTTCCCTTGGTACATGGATATCAATTATTATCAGATAACGGGACAGCAGAAATGCTACCGGGGTTCCCAACTCATTTACCAATTTTTCCCAACCTCAGCAAAAGCACTGGTTATGGAGTTCTAATCTGGGAAAACTGATGATCATGATTATAATTTTAATACCATTCTCGTAAAAATATTATACTGGTAAATAAACATTTTTAAGTCGAGTAAAAACTCCTGTCTGACATCACTACCATTATGTAGTGTTTTCGTAAAGTGCAGTAAGCTGGCAAATATTACCAGGGTACCCCAGTCATTTTACCGGGGTTACCCCTTGGTATATCAATTATAATCAGATAAGGAGACAGCATAAATGTTAATGGGCTTCCCAAATTATTTATCAATGTTTCCCAACTTTATCAAAAACACTGATTTCGGTCCAACATGTCATTAGAGTGTATTATATCATACATGTACAAGTAGCCTTGTCAATATCAGTGAAATTTGTGACAACGTC
>LD350317.1:108466-125925 GCA_001465055.1 Ptychodera flava | reverse complement strand
CAATGACCATTGATGATAATTGATTTGGGCCAAACCATGGTGGTAAAATGGGTGAATGATACTGTTTTGTCCGTGAGTAATATGACGTTGATTTGTAAAGATGATTCACCTTGATGTAAAAAATAGCAAATAATTTACTGTACTAAATAGTGCAGCACTGGAATCAGATAGGTGACCTGCAGATATCTGTCTCCCTGTGTATGTAACTTTAATAGTGTAAAAAATTGACATTGGTCGATCAGTTTCTCTGCAAACACAATTGTTGGACCTTGGTGGATATACATGTATCTCTTCACCAGATGATTTCAATTTTTATTTTTGTACAGGTGCAAAGGAAGCTGAAAAAGGGACAGTAAGATGAAGATTTTTATTCATTTGTTGACAAAAACATTATCAACAAATGCATTCAAGTGAAAGCTGTATCATAACAAGACTAAAATTAAATTTTTAATATCTGCGCTTTTGTAATTTGCAATTTTAATACAAATTATTCAAAATTCATTATATTTTAATTGTCAGAGAAGAAAATATATATCTATGCTATACTTGTAGATAAATTTTGGCTTATATTCCTTGTTTTAAAGCAGTTTAAGCAATTTAGTAATACATGTACACACCATTTTTGTGTGATTTTAACCATTTGTATAGTACACACTCTTTTATGAGTAAGTACGCCCTATTTGATATGTAATACACATTATTTGATGATGATGAAACACTATTTGCTATGTAGAACACATGATTTGATGATTATATAGATTATTCAGTATTTAGTTCACAGCATTTGATGAGTCATCATTATCTGTGTAGTATAGACTATTTGCTCCTGTGTATGTGGCACAAGCAGGAACTTTTTGTGTATAGTTAAAATAGTTTGTCAACAGCTAGCGTTGTGACATTAATGACAACCAAAAAGCAAGGTTTCTCAATTGAGCGCTTTCTTTCTTTATACCATAGTCAATCAGTTATTAGTATTTTTTGATCAATTTATTTTTTCATTTCTTAATCGAGTCAAAATATCACTGTACAAATTTTAGGACAAATTAGTGGTGCTGCAATCATAACAGTTAAAGTATGTTATGATTAACCCTTTGAGCACCAAAGTCAATTTTTGTCACCTTTATAAAATATACCCAAGTCAATTTTTTTTCAGATTTTTGCTAAAATTTTGATAATAATTTGTAGCCAATGAAATGTGGTATCCATTTGGTTCAAAATTATCAAAAATACAGAAAAATTCATAAAAATTGATAGAATGTTGTTCTAAAATTTTGGTGGGAAAAATAACAGCTCAAAGGGTTAAAGATAGCACTCACTGATAAAAAGAGGAGATTTTAGCGATTTTGCAAATACTTTATGTAAGAACATTTTAAAACTATTTTCTTCTATACTCAAGCATAAAGATAGGGGGCATCGCAGAAATATACTGATTCAGAGAAGATAGAAGGCATCACACAAATATATTGATTAGAGAAGCTGATCGTGTTGAGTTTACTGGTATTTAAATTTCAAAATGGCTGCCATTCCCTGCAACAACCGTACCAGGAAAATAACTAAATTTTTGAAATGTGAAAAAAAAGACCCTGGAGGTTTTTTCGACAATTTCAAACAGGGTCCGCACAAGCTGTGGACCGACAAAGTAGAGTTTTTGCTGTCTTAAAATCTATTCTCATGGCAAATTGTACTGTTAATACGATTTGAGCTAATTTGGGATAATTGGCTGGTGAAGTAATGTCGGTTTAACCTGCAAAAGTAAGCTAATCTGCTTCTCTTTTTAATTTATATGCCTGTTTTCATGAGTAATTTGTAATATTGCAACGTTCAACTGTAGCCACCTAAAACTTTTGAGAATTTGAAAAATATGAAGATCCAATTCTCCCAAATTACTTCCAATCATGATTGTTCATGTAAGTAAAGACACAGTGAAAGTACTAGAACCTTACATTCAAAAAAAGGCACTTTTATAAGTTTCTGAATTTTAATCTATAATTCATATTAATCTTGAATCATTATCCAGTCACATAATTTGAATCATTGTGTGATACGACTCAGTTTTAATCAGTGTAACCATATTCATGCTTTTGACTTTGAAACTGTAGTCTGTTTGCTGTTTTCAAATATTTACTAACTTTATTCATCAGCACATTTCCTTATATGAGTTGCCTGATGCCGAAAAAATTCTCCGTGATTCTGCGGACATAAAGTCAACACGTATGGTATCAGATTAATACAATTTCAGAAAAAATGTTTGTGTATTGAATTATTGAATGAGATTTAAAAAATTTATCGTCTTAAAATTTATTTCAAATCTGTGTCAACAAAAGAGTTTACAGCCAATCGCATTAAAATGAGATGCTAGGGGAGCTCTGTCTTTGCCATGGTTGGTTGGTTTGCCGTTGTTTCCTCCAGGAAGGTGACAGACAAAAACAAACGAGAACAACAGAAACGGGCGTTGATACAGAAAGTCTGTCTTTGCCTGTACGTCTGATTTTTAGCAGATTGTGGACCAGAGTGGAATAATTACATGTATTTTTAATCATATTTTAGCAAGCTAAAGTGATATTAGTTGCAGAAAAACAGTAATCTGTTTTAATGTTCGTAGCTTTGCTGTGGTCTGTTTGCTGTTTTCAAAATATTTACTAGCTTTATTCTTTGTAGTTTTTTTTGAAATGTAAGCCTGTTTTATCATTTATTAGTGTAATATTTTGTTCAAATTGTTCAATTTTAAAGCTCCATTGACTGTAACTTTTGATTTTTTGTCTTTTTTTGTTTAGTTGTCTGTAAAATGTGTCTTTTTTCTGTTCTGCTTCCTATTTTAGATTGAAACTTTTCGTGAGTCGGAACTTTTAATTCATTAGTTAACAATGGCACTGCATACTGTGAAAGCATCGTTTCACTGGGTTTTAATTTAGCTAATTTCGCTGATTGGTAAAATCTGCTAAATCAAATCCAAGTGAAAAATGTAAAATTACAACAGAATTCATTGTTTCATAGCCATATCCGTGAATTTAAAACCTAGTGAAAATTAATGCTTTTACAGTATTGTACATAGTGGATTGAGTTCGCGGCGCAGACAGTCTGTGTTTCAACACTGTCAGGGTCAACATTAAATGTACCTGCTTTATGGGAGACAGTTATGTGAAAATATTTTCGAAAGTGAAAACTATCATCTCTATAATATATTATTGGCAACAGTTCCTCTAAACACTGCGACTTTTTCATCAGACATCAACAGTTACCACTGCATATTTAAGTAAAATTAAAAATTTCAGTAGAAAGCCAGAAAATGTAAAACTCCGTCAATATCAGAGAAGCGGTTTAAATTTTTGTTTTCAGAAAGACAGTCAAATAATTACTTAGGCTATTGAAGTAAAGTATTCTAGCCAGACTAGTGTTACATACAAAAATTTAATCACAAAAATACCGCTGTATTCATGAAGACATAGTACCCTTTGACCTCTTAGCATAAGGGCAGTGTTTGAAACAGATGTTTATTGTTTGTACATGAATAGAATTTCATAATAACAGAGTTTTTCAATGATTATGTAGCTTTTCTTCAAGTGGAAATAAATCTATTATGTAGTGTGAGACACTAGATGTCTGTTGTTGAATTGTTTGCTCATCTTCCACTCAATGATGTTCGTTGCTGTATACTAAGAGCATTTTGCAGTCACTCAGCATGTTCACGATGGCAGAGTCCAAAGGGCTTTATGGTGTATCTGATTATTTCATTGAAGCGTTTACCGTTGATTCATCGCACAACGTTCTGTTTGTGTTCAGTAAAGTATTTTTTTTAGCAGGAGTATTCGGATTTTCTTGAAGCCATTCACGATTTTGTATTTCCTGTTGTAGTTTTGTCCCATTTTAGCACTTAACATAGACTTGGTTCAAGTCTGTGATTTGTGAATGTTGAGTGGAGTGAACGCAATGATTTGTATTCTGCTTTCATGTGAAACGCGCGCGTGAGTGGACGCGATGAGTAGGGTGAACGCGATGAGTGGAGTGAACGCTATACACCGGAGTTTCACCTAACTCACTACTGCGCAGACTCAAACGTGACGCATTCAATCGCTGGGAAAACCTGGCGTGAGCTGGCAAAATTCCGGATAGGTTTGTACGAAATAGGAGAGACACAAGAGAAACTATCATAAATGATTTTATTTTTTTAAAATTCACCGACTTGAACCAAGTCTACACTTAACACCCACGATAACAATTGCATTACTAATAAGATAATTTAACATAATGTATTTGGTTTTTGACTTCTATATACAGTGTATCATACTGAATACTATCAAGCATGATAATGTAATTAGCCATTAGCCTACCCTCTCCCCTCCCCCTCCCCCCCACCAAATCCAGTATATCAGCCGTAGACGGTCATAAATCTAGCGTACCTATCAGCCTGTCAGAGATAAATATCAGGTGTGAACTGGAACAGCCGCCAGACGCAAAATGTCAAGTGGTTGTGTGGTTGACCGACATTTATGTACAACTCGCTATAAAGTTCACAGAATTTCATCAACACTGTAACGATGAGATGTGCGCCAACGTTGCCCAGTGTACGGATGCAGTGTACGGAGCAGATGTCATTTTGTCGCGGTCAAGCATCATCTCGACCTCGTCTTTCGGGCTTCACCCAACATATAAATGAGAGTGTAGAGCTATAAAGAGTCCTTTCACTTCTTCTGTCTGAAGATTGCAAGATACATGAAACTTAAGTAACAGATGTCATTACTTGAATTAATTTGTGTGTGTGTGTGTGTACACACGCACTCACACACACACACACACACACAAACATATATATATATATATATATATATATATATATATATATATATATATATATATATATATATATATATATATATATATATATCTCGAAGAATGCAGATGTCCTCTTTGGAAATTACAAATTACAGTACTTGATGCTAAAAGCAGCGCATTGTAAAGAACACAAATTACTTCAAGTAAAAAAGTAGTAATATCTCTTACTTAAGTTTCATGCATCCCGCAATCTTCAGACAGAAATGAAAGGATTTTTAGCTGAACACACTCATTTGTACGTACCATGATATATATATATATATATATATATATATATATATATATATATATATATATATATATATATATATATATATGCAGTGAAGATAATCACATGAAATCGTTCCGTAACTCCAAATACAGGGATATTACGGACCTTTCAACGTTTATTTGGACTTTAAAAGACAAAAACCAGTTGTTTGACGTCTCGTGGTCAATTATTGACATGACAAAGCGTCAAGTTACTCTAACATAAGCAAGTGATGTAATCTTTGTATATCAGAAAGGCTACACATTACAAGAGCTGACAAGTCTACACTGTTGAACAAGCGCTCTGAGTTGGTTTCAAAATGTCGCCACCAAAACAAATATTATTTATTAAATTTTAACACCAACTAGAAACAGAATGGTACGTCCCAACCATATAAATGAGAGTGTTGTGCTAAAAATTCTTTCACTTCTGTCTGAAGATTGCTGGATATTTTATCCGCTTCAAAGTACATGCTCGCCTCCAAACATTTTGCTGAAGCTTTCTTCAAGGAAATTTTAAATCGTATTCTCTTTCATGGCCAAGGATACAAATCAGAGGTCTCCGTGCAAAATTTTGAAATAGAGAAACAAATTTCAACAGATTTACCGATTTTTGAAAATTCCAAACGGCCGCTATATATACCCCTGTGTTAATCTTAGCGCTATGAAGAAAATTAAGTTTTCGATTTTCACAAAAAAACAAGACCACGAAAACTTTATTATTTCCCAGGTTTCAAAATGAGTCCAGAAAAGACTAACCGACTAGATGCTTGACGTTTTTCTCCGTTTAAATATCGATTAGGAACTGAGCCAGTTGTTCAACCTCTTCTGCATGTGAAACTATTTCGTTTATTTCATTGTTATTTTGTGTCGTACGTAGGCGTGAGCAGATTTCGATAGTTACTGAATCATCAAGCAGAGCCGAGGGTTTCTCGATCTCGCCGCTAATTACGCGATATCACTGACATCGAAGCGACAAGCCTACAGGTTTCGGGCAGGTCGAGACCAGAAAACTATTTTTATACGTAACTACGGTAATATTCTGGTCTGAAAAACTGTCCCCGAGGCGCATTTTTACCAGAAACATTTCAGTCATTCCAATAAGCTTATATACCCTGTGTGGAGACCCAAAATTTGGCCCACAAGCGACTGGCGAGTATTAAACTTTTAAAGGGGAGGCATCTCTGTCTCGTGGTCGTGTAACGCTGTATCTCAAAATCACTGATATTTCAGCACTAACCCTTTGTGAATTTTGCTCATTGAAATTACAATCACATATAAACATTAATTTGAAAACGTGCCTTTTGTTTTTTATTAGAAGCTGTCTGGCGCTACTACCCAGCCAATGGTGTGTGCTTTTGCAAAATATTTTCTGCACAGCAATTCCAGAGGAAAAGAAGTATGGGCAGTCGATTACTACATGCGTGGCGAAAGAAGAGCTTGTTTATCCATTCTTTTGTTTATGAGCTTAGATTTACAATTTTACAGGAGATGCGTCAAAAATAAAACCACACTGGCATTTAAATCACTGTGCGAAAGCACAGTGACGTGTTGCGTCACGGGGCTTTCGCACAGTGATTCAAATGCCTGTTGTTAAAACCAACGAAATTGTGCAGATTGCGAAAAAATGCAAAATATTTTAAGTTTTCAGAACAGTATCTTCTGAACAATTTCATCGTCAAAGACGTTCCCATTATTGTAATCGCCGCCGAGATCGCCCATACAGTAAGAGGCCAGAATTCAGTCACTGGTGACAGATGCTTCAATACTCGGTTTCGGCATGGGTCTGTAGTTCCGGTAGTGTCATTCACGAAAAGGCAAAATCATGTTGATGCGTATTTCTGTGGTACTATTTCCTGGTTGTGCCGATGTATCCGGCGTTTGTTCTGGCCGCGGCGACATTCCACTAAAGAATCTAAGGCCGGGGCACTCAACAAATCTGTTCATTAATGAAAAGATTCCTGGTGCGTATTCATTTACTTTGCGGATCATTTTGGGAAAAGCCCAACAGGCGGACACGCACGACACGAGCAACTTTCGGCGGTGTGCGGGGGTTGAAGAGCGTTCGTGAGCCTCAGTGAGCGTAGGAGAAAGACGTACCGTGCAGAGCAACTAGTCTATAGTGGGCGTGGGTGGACGGGGAAGTTCCGAACAGCTTTTTCTTTACCTTCAAAAGTTTGGTTTTGTTCAAAGTACCCTAGGATAGTCTTTACAGATAAAAAACCTGTTAGAAATTTTCTTTTGAAATCGTCTGTTGGCGCATGAGACCAATTATTTATTTATTTATTAAATAATTTATTTATTTATTTATTTATTTATTTATTTATTTATTTATTTATTTGTTTGTTTGTTTATTTATCATTCTTATATTGTGTTTGTGTTTCTTTTAATTCTTTTTATGTGGAGTTCCAATGTGTATCAAATAGACGACATGAGTATTTGTTGGATGCATGTTCGCAAATGCGAATTCATTGCGAATAAGTTACGAATTTCACCAAAACTTGTTCCTCTTTCTTCGTGAACAGTATAACACTGCGGGGACAAGTTGTAACGCAAAGTGGGAAGCTGATTGTCAGAAAGGGTAATCGGATTTTGAAAGATTACATTTTATCGTTACCAGCAAACCAGTGGAACATCATCTCAGTACCGATGGTGCACTTAAAATCATTCAGTTGACTTTCTCGACAAGTGAAAAGTGATTCATATATTACCTGTGACCTGCTTCCGAAGCACCGTTCCCAAAGTAAGCGTCCTGCAAGTGAAATACAAATACATGGGAACAACATGTAGAGTTATACTGTACTCCAGCGACCGCGCTTGCATGCGTTTTGAATCACACCAATACAACTGCATTGCATTTCTTAAACGCTCTACTTCAGGTAGTACGCGCATCGAAATTGAAAGACTTCAGTTTTTTCTCAAATATTCCTTCACGAAACATTTGGTCATTCTCTTAATAAAGCAAGAAGGGTTACCGTACACATTTTGGTACCACAGAAACAAGTTACTATCATTTTCGATATTTGAAATTCAACATGACCGTCGTCCCTGTGTTAACTCTATGGGGAAAATTATTTTTTATTTTCATAAAACTAAGACGGCGAAAAGTTTACTTACTTCAAGAGCTTTAATATGAGCCAAAAAAGCGATAGACAAGGAAATAATTGTAAAAATTTGAGCGCTCGAATATCTGTGTCCGGAGGCACATTCTCCCTTTACTTAAAATACTATGACCCAAGACCTATGATCTCAACGGAATTCCGGTGAACTGCCAATTCTACGAAATTCATGAAGTCACATTGAACGGTGCGCTCAATTATTCAGTCTTGCGTAATCTTCTCTCTTTGGGTTCGATATGTTGAAGTGAAACTGCAAGATTTCCGGAACTTTACTGTCAATGTGCACGCGTTGAATGATAGTGCACGCTATCTCATGCGATATCTGCATAGCCAGTACACGGCCATTGGTGCAGCCACCTACCTGTTTCGTTTCGTATGACGTCTAACGTTGCGGCGGACGATGATGGTCTTGAGAATGCTCTGCTTAATCTCTGGTACAGAAATTGAAGAAAACAAAGACGGATTATAAATTGAATTGGTGTGAAAACTGTTAAGACTGATCAATTCACTGGGAAAAATATAGAAATCTTTCCTTCATTGAACGATAACACGATGTGAAAGTATGAGAATACAATTAAGGGCACTGGTTTGGTTGTTACGAAAGGGAATATTGTTGGAATCAACAGGCTCCGTACACTCTAATCACTTTTCAAAATTCATAGACTTAAGGGTTTTCGGCAATTTTAAGGGACTTTTGGCGACGTAAAAATTATCATTTTCCATGTATCATTTTCACAGGGTATCATTTTGATATCATTTTAGGCGTACACTTTATTTTTCCGATATTACGACCGATCATTTCGTGATTAAAAAAAAATTGTGGGCGACTTATCAATTTTCTATGACATTCCCGCACTAATTTTGATTGTCAGGAACTTTAAGGACTTTTCAGGGGACCTTCGAAATTCAATGATTTTCAAAGACTTTCAGGGAGTGTATAAGACCTCGGTTACTTTTTACAAGCTTCCGTTTAGGTCATACGTGTCAGTAGACCGGGAAAGGATTGTAAGAGTTTGAGAATCCGAGTACCTGTCCCCTATGTCAAAATTAAGCAAATGTGATCATAAATTTTGATTTTTCCTGAATTCATGTAATCTATTACTTAGTGTAAATAATATGGCCGATGAGTGGTTGTGTAATTCCATACATAACAGAGAAAAAAAGAGAGAGGTCGCTGTCGACCTACAAGTAAATTATTCAGCGAGAAATCAACCAAATATTGCAGAACACAAGAAGATTGTGCAAGGCCGTACTTGCTTATGCGAAATGGTTGTGTCCATAGTATTTTTGTGGAGAAGTTAACCTTGAAGTTTAAGATTTCAAAGATGCATAATGGTACAAATGTGGCGAATCTAGTTGTATAAGAATGTTCATACAGTCGAGTACCTATCGGCATCCTAAGCTACCACTGTATTGAAACACCGATCACATGGCTTGCGGGGCTTGATCCACTGCTGAGATTCAAGGCCTGTTAAGGTAGAACGCACCTCGGGGACAGATGGTCGGACTCTAAAATTTCTACAATTCTTTTCTGGTCTACCACTTGTGGGGGCTCATTGTAAAGCTCTTGAAGAAAGAAAAACTATCACGGACTTAGTTTTTCGAAAATCCAAAATTTAATCTTCCTCATAGAGTAAACAGAGGAATGGCGGCCATTTTGAATTTCAAATATCACAAAATGTTGGGTAATTTGTTTCGCTGGTTCCAAACTTTGCACAGTGACCCCCGATTTTTATTGTTGATTTGATAAGAAAATGGTTGAAAGTTTCATTCAGGAAAGTTCGGGCAAAAGTTTAAGCCTTTCACTTTCGAGGCGCATACTACCTTAAAGAGTCTTGATTTGAAAGATTTCACAGATCTGGGCTAAATTTAATTTCCTGTTTCTGATAGGCGTGGAAGTACCCGTATGCATAAACACTGTCAAATTTCCTTTCAAAGCACTTTACAGCCCTTTAGATTTTAAGTAGCTGTAATTTAAGCCCCTGTTGAACGCATGTGTACATGGCGACAGCAGTGCACACAGTAACGTAGACTGAATGTCCCTTCGGATATGTATATAGATTGACCTGTTTTATTTCTCTGTTACGGTACCGTGGCAGGTGAATTTTATGACTACCAATACACGTAAATTCGATCTAAGTCGTTGGAATTTAATTTTCTCAAAATTTAACCTTAGGATCATGGCAGCTACTTTCACTTCCTTCCCAGCCCTGTTTCTAAAATTACGAAAACCGAGGTGAAAATTCACTAAATCATGTTTTACTGCACGACCGTTCGTCTTTGAAGGTATGTGAAACAAGCTTTGAAATTCTCCAGTGAAATTCCCCTAACTTTCACTGAATTCAAATGAAAATATTTATGAGAATCTGAGAGACATAATTCTCCAACTTTGAGACAACTAAAAGTGGAGTTCGTTATTTACTTTGCGAACGTCTTCAAAAGATCGGATCTTCTTTTCCAACTGCTCTGTGACGTCAGTAAGGGCAAAGGTCACAACTTTGGTGTTGTTGGTCCCTATCGAATACAGGAGTCGAGATATTGCCTTGATGTGATTGGATGTGTGTTGAAGTAATTCCAAAACATCTACTCGAAGAAAAACAATGAAGCTTGCGTTAGATATTTTCATTGGTTAATTGCGCAAAATATCCCCGCAGATTATTTTGTTTTGAAGTCTTACAACCCCCCACCCCCACCCCACCCTCAACCATTTTTTTCTTCATCCCTGCCTGTAATATGTCAGGATACACTTTGCCGGAAATTGTCGTTCGTTTCTGGTGAAATCTTTGACAAACAATTGAATTTATTAAAGTAGGCCTATATAACATGTGGACTAGCCGTGGTCAGAGGGCGGCATTTCAACGTGCGTGCCAACGGAGGAGAAAAGATATACACACAGACAGAAAATGATGAAAACGCGTCGTAATGGTTCAAAAGGTTAACATTGGACAATACTGTCAGAACGTCAATTTCCCAACATCCTGACTCCAAAGGTCACGTGACTGCTTCGTGTTTTTAAAACCGCCTTTGAGGAAATACCCGAACAGTGAAGGGAAGTTGTGGTGCGACAAATCAATGAATTCTGGAAGTGAACAATGGTTAGCAATTGTGTCTGTTCTTTGTAAAACCATATCCAAGGCTGTACGGACTTCACCAGCTGAAGTTCCGCTTCCCAGTGAACTTTCACCTATTTTCATCGTCAGCCTGCCGTGAAGAAGAGAAAACTATCATTTCCTGGCGCGTATTCATGGCGCCGCCTATGTTTAACAGCTGTACTGTGGTAGCTCTAATATAAACCAACACAAACTACTTCAAGTACAAAATAATAATATCTATACTTAAGTTTCATGAATCCTGTAATCATCAGACAGAATATATAAATATATATATATATATATATATATATATATATATATATATATATATATATATATATATATATATATATATATATATATATATATATATATATATATATATATTATCAGGTTGTTACGGAAATACCGCAGAGGATGCACGAGGACTTTGGCGCAACGTATGGTCCGACGCGAAGCGGAGGGCTATGCGATGCGCCAATGTCCGAGTGCGTCTTTGTAGTATTTTCGTGATAACCTTATTATATATCATACATTCGTCAACGATTTTGAACTTCCAAATTCGCATTCAAGGTCGGTTTTATAAGATTGAAAAGACTGTCAGCTTTTAATTGTAGCTGGTAATTCCCTTTCAGTTTTCGAATTATGGATACATCTTCCCCTGGAATGCTTAATGTCAAGGTCAGGGTGAAAATGACACCATTGGTTCGATGTTAAGTCCCGCTCTGCGTCTCACAGGCTTTGTATACTACCCTCAATTATTATAAATTAAAGCTCTATTAGCTGGAACGTCTCATGTAGTCCTGTAGTTTGTCGTTCTACTTCAAGACATCGTGGTGAATGGACCGTGTCAAGACCCATGACGAAATGCCGTGTCAGTTTTCAACTTGTTTTCAACTTTCGACTGTTTGTGCGCGATGTCCGATGTCATTTTTGACAGGTGAAGTATAGTTAATAGCAGAATTCATGGTTTTAACATGTCAATAATGCTCCATATTCCACGCAATTCGTTGCGTCACCAACGCTGATATTTTGAAATCCTACATACTTTTCAAAGAGACCGATAGTGAGGTGTTGCAGCTGCTGTCCATTTGGAGTGTCATACTGTATAAATATACCACTTCATAGAGGGACACCCCGTGTAATAACAAAGACATTCTTAACAGAGACGTGTCGTAACTGGTCAGCTGGGCCTATTCAAGGTAAAATGCACCGTGGAGACAGATGTTCAGACTCATATTGTTCCAATATTCTTTCTGGTCTACCGCTTGGAGGGACTCATTTTTAAAGTCTTTATCGTCGTTTTTCTGAAAATCGAAATTTTAAATTAAATGTTTTTCAAAAGGTTGCAAAGGTAACCCTTGACTTTTATTCTTGATTTCGATAGAGGATGGTGTCAAGTGAGGAAAGTTGGAACAAAAGTTCAAGTTAAAGCCTTTCAGTTTCGAGGCGCATACTACCTAAAATATTCAAGTTTTGGCTGCAAAAGTCTGTCCTAGTAGAGGCCGGAGAGTTGTTCGCAAGAACATGTTTGATTGTGTAACAGACGGTCCTACCTTCTCTCTCTTGCGCCGTCAGTCCATCCATGTGTTCAACAAACAAGCCGAACGACGTCTCTTCGATAATGTCAATGAATGGTGTAAGTGTTCCCTTGAGGCTCACTGAGAGCTTCGGCAAATCTTCTTCCAGAAGCTCATAGAGATTGCGAAGACCCGTCAAGGGTTTCAAGAATTTCTCGGCAATCGTTACATCAGACTGGGAAGCCATTTTGAGAAGAGTCTGATCTCCAGTGCATTTAAATGTCACATTGACACACATTAACAGCCATCGCTAAGGCATACTCTGCCTATAATTAGCCACAAAGAGCGCTATTCTGCATAGCTGACAGTGTTTGGAACCCACCCTGGGGAAACAGTGATTACTCACCATAATAATAGCGTTTACTTGCACTACATCCGAGTGAAAAACGTTATTGTAATACGTTAGCAACCCTTCGTACATAAGAACTATGAGAAAGTTCTGTGTACACACAATGGACATAGCTCTATTGACTAAAGTACCGACAGAGGAAAGTGGACTTCATCGCGCTCTGAGAATTCACTTCGCTTTATTAGTGTGACAATCGGCTGTTGTTACAAAAACAAACAGGAAAACAAAGAGAGGTACGTGTCTAGTAATAGTATTGTCAAATCTCGTCGGCAGTTTCAACTAAAAATCTGATTTGGGCAGCTTTCAACGACTCGGTTTAGAGCGGCGAGTGAAATTTTCCATTCAATGAATGGGTGTATTAGTTGTTTGGATTGTAGTCAAACAAATGTATTCTGCATTCTGAGTCGATGTATCTTACAGCTCTTCTCTGTTGTTTACTGGCGTTTCCCTTGAATCAGATTTACTAAATACGAAAGCACATTCACGTTAAGGGCACAACAGTATGTTGTCTCAGCTCCGGTCCGCGGCCAGGCTTGTTTCTAACACGCAATGAGAACGCTCTTCTGGAATTCTGCTGTTCGTTATGTGAAGTAATCTGCAGACGCAAATTACACGTATGTAGGCTAATTTTTGAGATATACTCATATTCGGTGAAGCCTGGATAATTGCCAAAAATCACCTGGTCTCTAAATCCTATTAAAATCGGATGAAAAAGGGCGATTTGCCATTATTAGCCCGTCCTTTGAAACACCCATACCCTCGCTAGCTTGACGAAGTCGCCGCCCCGAAGAGAGGCGGCCAAAAAGCTAACGATCGGAAGGACTCTGAGAAATATTTTGTCAACGTGTCATCGATATCGCCAGATGATTATCAAAAGAGCATAAGATGCTAGATGGAAACATGGGTAACGTATGGGCAAAATGCTTTTTTCCTGCTTTTATCTGTGCCTTTAGACGCACGATACCTTTCTCACAGTAGGGGAAACGTACTTTGTCTAGTTTGTTCAATGTGGCAATGATGCGATCTGATGTTGATTTACTGCTAAATTTTTCATTAATTCTCGTGATTGACGACGTGAAGTTGAATTTCACTGTCCAATTTTAATACGCGTTTTAGTGCATGTGTGTGAAAGTGCCGAAGAAAGCTGGTGTAATTGTTCGCGGCTTTTCCCTGTCGGAACGAATGAATAGTAGATAAACGATGAATTTTACCGGTTATCCAATAGATGGCGCTCATCATTCGGATTGAGCATGGAGGTAGCTACTACCTCCATGGATTGAGCAATTTTCGCACTGATACTTTCGGTATTTTATGTCACGGCATCAGCTGTATCCCCAACCCTCCCCTCGACCAGTTCAAGCTAAGCGTGTTGAAACCCTCAATTGTTATTTTCATGTAAAGCTGATTACGTTTGTGCCAAAGTAAAACGTAAACACGGTTCCATGATGTAAACGAATGCCACGCCCCTTAGTCTGTGCCAGTGCCGATTCGAGAATGATGACACGCAGCGTTGGCCGGAAAGTTAATTTCAAGAAAATGTAACTCTCTTTCAGTAATTTGAACAAATTCAAAATTTGGATATGAAAGTTAAAGCTATCCGTAACTGTGACTAAATTGTGAAAAGTTTCCTGGTCGCTCAATTATTTTCCCCTCTCCCCATTGGATAAGGAAAACCCCTCTGCTCTCTCTTCTCCCCAACAATTTTGCCTTCCTACCCAAAAGTGTCTTAATGACCGAAGAGTATTCCCTGCCCATCCGCTAGGCCTTTTAGTCCAAGTTGTCAAATTGACCTAAGGAATCAAATTGCCTCTTCCCAACACACTATTTGCTTGTAATATAAACCCAAGTCATTCCACCGATACAGTCAACCCTTGGTCCTAAATCCACACCGCCGCGGGAACGGGTCACTTTTTCGGAAAATCCCTAAACGGGGTCACTTGTCATCCAAAAAGCCTAAATATGGGTCAGTAATAAAGGAAATGTCCCCGTCCTCAAGAAAACCTCCACATGTAATACAATAGCGGTAAAAGATCCTGGACAGACCCACCACAGAAAAGATGGTCCATGCATTTGTCACTTCTCAGCTGGATTACTGTGACAGTCTTTTGTATGATGTTGGGAAATTTCAGCTCGGACGCCTTCAATCACTTCAGAATGCTGCAGCTCGCCTTGTCTCGCGTACTTGAAAATTTGATAATATCACACCTGTATTCATTGATCTACACTGACTGCCGGTTGAAGCTAGAATAAATTCAAAATCTTGTTGACGACCTTTAAAATAGTTCATCGTGTTGCTCCACTTTATCTCATGGATCTGATCGAGATATACACCCTTGCCAGAGATCTCAGATCGAGTGATTCGTTACGCGTAGTGCAACCGCGTGGGAGAGCTTTCTCTGTCTGCGGCGCGCGCGTCTTCTCTATGGAACTCATTGCCTTCTGATATTCGTAATGCCAGCTCCGTTAACTGTTTTAAGCGCGTTTTAAGGTAGCTACATAGCTTTTAGACACTTTCAGATTTTTATTTTTTTCTCAATTGAACACGTCCCAAATTCCAATAAAGTATACATTTTCTGAAAGCCCTGATATAGAGCTATCCGACCGTGCACAGTACACGGTCATTATTTGCATAAGAGTCACGTGACAAGCGTTTTGCTGAACCTTCCAAAAACCGGTTTTTCCCGCCTTATGCAAACACGCTGCAAGATTTCCGGTTGGAATTTCTTCATTGACAAGCCTTGACAATATCCTTCAAAATCGTGTCTGGGATTTTCTTTATATGCCTTTGTTTTTTTTCAATGTGCTCTTAAAGGTGTTAGATGAAAGTGATTTTCAAGGAATTTTAATTATCACGCCATATAATTTGAATGGAGCCTCCGGGAAAAAATCGCAGACACAGTTTTGAAGAATATTGTCAAGGCTTGTCAATGAAGAAATTCCAACCGGAAATCTTGCAGCGTGTTTGCATAAGGCGGGAAAAACCGGTTTTCGGAAGGTTCAGCAAAACGCTTGTCACGTGACTCTTATGCAAATAATGACCGTGTACTATGCTTGGCCGGATAGCTCTATATCAGGGCTTTCAGAAAATGTATACTTTATTGGGGTTTGGGACATGTTCAATTGAGAAAAAAATAAAAATCTGAAAGTGGCTAAAAGGTATTTAGCTACCTTAAGGCGATACCGAAGGATTCAAATTGCTAAGCAACGGTTGCTAAGGCTAATTTCCAAAATCAATCAAAATGCAAAGTTTTCATGGTTTTCTTTGCATAATAAAGATTTACAGAACCATACGATTCCAAAAGACGCAGGTTCGTCGCGCGATTGGTCAGTGACGTCACACATACACAAATTTTCACAACTCTACTTTAAAACGTTTTGGCTCCTACAAATTTGCACAAAATTTTCCAAAATTTCACAATGTAACACATGAGGTACCTGTTTGGAGCCCCTAGCATGGATTAGATTATCTGTACAAGTACAAACGATTTTTGAACAGAAAAATATCTACTGTGTCATTTTGTGAAATTTTGAAGGTTTTTACGGCGATATCTCATAAACGGTCCGGAATTTTTTGAAACGCATGCTTATTTATATTCTCATGTACGACTTTAATAATCCCACCAAAAGTCAGCTAAATTGGTTTACAATTGAGAGTGTTGAAAGATTTTGAGCATTTTCAAAATACCAAAAGTCGAAAATCCATAGAAAACAACGGAACGGTAAGATTTTGCACGTTCAAAAGTGCGCGTTTGGAACGTTGCCAGCGATAACAACCAACGCGCGCTTTGAATCCTTCGGTAAAGCACTATTACTAATGTTTTGGAAGGGTCACCATTTTACCGTAACCGCTGATGCTTGATTTATTTTAACGTTTTCTGCTACTTACTCTGCAGAATTGATATTTTTTTTTTTGTATTTTGACTGTTTTTACTCTGCAGAAATTTTCATCATATTTAATCATGTACGTTTTTAGCATACTTTTATATATTGTATTCACATTTTTGTTTGTCATACTTTGCTGGCATTTTATCAATTTTAAATGTGTAAAGCGCACTGAGACGTATGTGTAGTGCGCTTTAAAGAAATAAATAATATTATTATTATCATTATTAAAATCCTCTCCCTCTCCCCGAATTGTCAAGAAAATCCCATACAATGGGTCATTTTTTTTGGAATATGCATGTGTGGACATTTTCAGCTTAGGTGGCACACCCCCGTAAGAATATGTCGGTAGTACCCC
>LD350317.1:33351-49734 GCA_001465055.1 Ptychodera flava | reverse complement strand
GTTTTTCGGTGAATGTCCTTTCATCCTCCATATTAAAAGAACATACAGGCCCATTTGTTCTAAATTTGTACATATTGAATTGTTTACAATGATCACAGCTGTGTTATACTGTGTTGACTTGCCTCGTAATGCATTATAAACTAGTGAACGATTATAAATTCTGCTCTGGCTTTTACTGGCAACCAATTCATCGCTTTGGACACACTGTCACATTTTTAGACTCTTGACGACACGCATTGCATTGTTTTTAACCCTTTCACCCCCAGT
This sequence comes from Ptychodera flava, assembly GCA_001465055.1. Taxonomy (NCBI): domain Eukaryota; kingdom Metazoa; phylum Hemichordata; class Enteropneusta; family Ptychoderidae; genus Ptychodera; species Ptychodera flava. The sequence continues at coordinate 49,467 of LD350317.1, read as the reverse complement.
TCTCTCTATATAGGTCCAACTTAACCATAGAAAACAATGGATATTGGACAAACCATGTAGTTAATCAAATAAAGTTTGTGGTGTTCCATACAGAGTCGAGTATGCGTTATCTTGATGAGACATGATTAAGGGATAAACTAATACTTCAGATGTATTTTGGCTCAAGAATTTACATAATACGTTTTATGTTTGTGTAGATTATTTTCTCGACACTTGGTGAACACGACATTTCACATCGTCTGCTTGCACGGGTCGTTGATAGAGCTTTCAAAATGTAATGCCTGACATGATCAGTCGTCAAAATTGTAAAACTTACCAAATTGTTCACAATATTCCTGGAGTTGAAACTAATTTCTCCAGTCAGTGCGACTGTGTGAGTCGGCATTTCTTAAACGGACTCTGTGCCAACCGCGAATGCCATCTTGGATTGCGTTCTCGCTGCATGGGCGCTATCTGAAAAATACCGCGCAACGTAAATGCACCATAAATGAGCTCGATTGCGCGTCGCACGCGCGAACTCATTCATAATGACATTTGAACACAAAGCATGCTTGAAAGATCTTTAGACGATTAATTAGACTAATATTCAAACTAAGAATGGTGTTTCATTGAATTTAAATCACAACTATAAGCTACCCAGCTCAACATTGCTAACACAACATATCTTTAAACCTAGCTAATAACGGTTACCAGAAGAGGGTAATCATATGACCTTTTCCTTCAAGTTCAAATTCAAACTGAAATAATGTTTTTCAATTTTTCTTAGTCACAACATGAAGCTTTGGAACGATGATCGTGTAGAATCATAAGAATATGTGACGTATGTGTGTCTTTCCATTTATAGGCCTAGAGAGACACAGAGACACCGTCGTCTTGGCGAAAGGAATTATTCGGAGGAGGAAAAACCATTAAAGGGTTCCGAAGATGCGGTTGTCAAATTGGGTAGCAAAGCTCATCCACCAGATGATCAAATAGCCATGATTGATCTGAAGGGGAAAAATGTATAGGTGGAGGTAGAGAGTCGAGATACAGCTGTAAGCCAAGTTTGCCCATGGACCCCATGGTCGATATTATACGTTATACATAAAATAGTCCTGTTTTGCATACTGACCTACCGAATATGTAAACATGTGCAACAAAAAGCATAATTTGCTTAAACGTCTTCAAGGGGAAAAGCGATTAAACGTGAAAAAACAAAAACAAATCTGTTCTGTGAATATAATAAGCAAAGAAGATACTGTTAAGGACACGCATATCTTTTAGAATGTCATATTGTGATGATCTTTGATGTACTTCTGCAGATTAAGATTCTTTGGAATCCCAAAATATGAGCAGAGCTTTCGGTCGGCAATAATCAAATCAGATCAGCACATGCTAAGACAATTTTAAAATAATCTGCACGATAAAATTCATTTCGGATCTGTAGTTCTGCTCTAGTTATTGAAATAAAATGTTGTCAAAAATAAAAGGTCTCTCAAATTGAAGGGTGTGTGTCAATCGATAAAGTTCAAATTGAATATTCGCAGAAAGCAAGAGTACGTGTATCGCGTAGTCACTCTTTCCAGGTAGTTGAAGTATTTATCCTTAGAGCTGAATGCACCTTGGGGACAGATATTCGGACTTGCAACTTCATTATAGTACAATATTCCTTTACCACTTGGGGGAGCTCGCAAATTCTATTGCCCCAATAGAATTAACACAGGAATGGCTGCCATTTTGCAGGGATGGCTGCAATTTTGAATTTCAGATGTAAATATTGGGTAATTTGTTTATCTGGTACCTAAATTGTACGGTGACCCCTTCCCCCCGCATTTTCATTATTGATTAGGTGAGAGTATGGATGCAAGTTTCCACAGAAAAGTTTGAGAAAAGGTTTCAATTTCGAGGCGCATACTGTCTTAAGCAAGACCGGCTACTTTATTATTGTTACGACCCACTAGCAAACCAAACTTAAAGGGAAACAGTCGTCTGAACTGCGCCTGTGCGAGTAGCTGCAACATGTAAATCATACGATGTAGATTATGACAGACATGTTTTTAACTTTCATAAATTATCATCATCGCACCTTGGATACAGTGTTTACATTGGTCGTATGGGTCCCATACGACCTTTGAGCACAGCTCCGACGACTGTATCCTTTTAATATTTGTCAGTCAAACGAGGGTCATATTACACACCCTAAATACTATCCAAAATATGTACCGCATGATAAGAAATGAAATAACAAATACGCAAAATACATGATATCACAATTAGTTATTTAACATGTATCTCTCCACGAAGGTTTGACTGGAATGATGAAGCAAGGGGTAAATGAACATTCCCTGACAAAAGAGCACGCCAAACATCATTGTTCGTTTATTAACCCATTTGCTCACACACGTTAGCTAATGTTTGTGCGTCTGTGTGTCTGTGTGTCTGTCTGTGTGTCTTTTTTCCAAGAACGGCTTATTGGATCAGAATCAGATCTGGTACATAGATTCAGTTTGCAAATAGGCGATACTTGTTTTGAGGATGTGGCTTGTATATTTATGCTTATATGCATAATGAATGATTGTAGAAAAAACGAATGATGGACAACGGCTTTACATAATTTGATGAGAATTGCGACAAACGTTGATCACACTTGAATATATGATCGGCGAAAGATACTCAGGATGACATGTAAGTTAGTTACTAATATGCATATATAATGACATTACGTAATTAGGGATATATATCTAAATTGTCGTCATCAAAGTTGATAAAATTTGCTACGTACATTGGAGATACTATGATATAACATTTTTGAAAGTTATTTAGCACTTTTACAACAGATAATGAGTAATTTTCATATTTAATGAACATTCCCAATTGGGGATATATATCTGGATTGACTGTATCAAAGTTGACGAAACTTGCTATGTATTGATACTATATGGTATAGCAATATTGAAAGTCATTTAGTATTTTTACTTCACCTATTACTAATTTGCATATTAATCATTTTTCTGAGTAGGGATATATCTGCATCGATTTGATCACAGTTGATGAAACTTTCTATATTAGAGATACTATGATTAACATTTATGAAAGTTGTTCAGCATGTTGAGATCAGCTAATAACCGATTTACATATTTAACGAACATCCCTTATTAGGGATATATCTGACTTGATCAAATATAACAAAATTTGCTATGTACAATGAAATAGCCTACTATTTTAATGAAAGTTGTTCAGCATTTTGAGCTCGGCTAATTACTAATTTCGCATATTTAATTTATTTTGCTAATTATGGATATCTGAATTTATTTGATCAAAGTTGATGAAACTTAATCGCAATGTACATCGAGTTTCCAGTGCATTGCCTTGCAATTGAATTTGCTCGAACCTTTCACCCACCATACGACGCACGGAACGATAACAGGAGCAGAGTTTTATGTACATTCCCGCTTTTTTTACTGTTGGATTTATCAAGCGATAGACACGAATAAATGATTACAAGAATCAAAATCAGCAATCACCATTAATAATACTCTACACTCATAGGTGAGTTGAGTTGTTGAACGAATGACCTGCGTATCTCGCAGGAATGATAACAAAACCAGAACATCCAAAGAAAAGTAACTCGAAAAACGCTATCTTTGACACTTGCGGAATTTCACATTTGTATTGAACTTTCTTGATTTTGCTTAACTTGTCTCCATTTTTCTGCCGCCACTTATTGGACAAAACCAAAATATAATAGGTAATAGAAACAACCAAACTAGTGAGATTGTTGAGTAGAGCAAAAATCATCTGGCAAAGAAAATCAAAAACTCAGAAAGCCGTCATGACACCAATTAAAGCTAGCGTCTTGAACAAAATAATCTTGCTTCTCCTTTTGAGGAAAGATGACGATTACAAAACCAAACAGCAGAGTAACTGGTCAAGGGACCTCACTTTGGTCACGAAACACCGTTAGGACGAATCACAAGCGTGAGACCGTTTTTCGGGGACCCAGGTAACATGACCAGGACCAGGATCTAAGCACTATCGATTCACCGGTGTCTCGCAATGTATTCCACACAAAATAACAACATTGATCCACTCATTCACTATATCGTAGAACTAACAACAGTAGATCCGATGTGTGAAATTGCCTTCATTTCCTTTCAGCGTAATTATTTTAATGAAAACCGATTTTTATACTTTGAAATTGCTGAATTCGAAATCAAAGGTACATATTTTTGTGACTAAGGTTACCTACGCCACGCCATGTTTTTTCCACACAATGAGATAATAAAAAAATATATAAACAAATAAATAAACAAAAAAAAAGTCAATTTATTATTGAATAATTAAATTATTTTGAAATTGCTGAATGCAAATTGAAGATACTAATTTTTGTTACTGAACTTTATGTGCCACACAGTGCTCTTTCCACACACAAAATTAACGAATAAATAAATAAATGACTAAATAAATAAATGAATAAATAAATAAAATAAAATAAACAAACAAACAAATTAATTAATTAAGTAATTACTGAAAAAACAAAAGATCGGATTTTGAAAACTTTGAAAAGTACAAATCATGCACAGATCAAGTTTTTTCGTTGAAAGAGTATTAGTCATTTGATATGTATAGCTTCTTTTTCTTCAAAACACTAAAGAAGAAAACTGGAAAAATAATCAAATTTTGTATCACTCGATTTTTCTCTACTTTTAATATGTTGTTCAGAACTGCCAAAAGAGCCCAAACCACTGAAAATATTTGTGTTCCAATTTGTTTGAGGTCATACCACAGATTGACTGGACATTATTGCGATTACTATATAAGTCTGGGACACTCATTCATGTATATGAAGGCCCGACATGCATCCTTCTTCAGTTTGCAGGGGCATAGTGATAGCTCCGGATATTTCAATTTGAAGTGTAAAATATTTTGAACGTAAATTTACCGTTTTCAATGTTAGTTCAATGAAATTAAATTTGAATGATTTCCCACGAGGACATTAAATTTGGATCTTTCGCAAGTCCCGCTGAGCATCAATAGGAAAAAGTCCTCGCCCGCTGATAGGAAAAGTTTTACTCGTCTTCAGACCAGGATTCACTAATGTCAGTTTGGAATTTGAAAAATTTGTCGACTGCCCCTGATAAGTTTCAGTATATAATTGTGCTTTTGGGTTTTTTTTCCTGTTTTTTTGGGGTTTTTTTTTGTAAATTGCATTGAACATTAAATTCATTTCAAAGCTCTTTATTAGATATCAATTTTCAACAAGTAGCCCGATCGAAGGTACAAATCGCTTGCAAACGTGTCAGCAGCGGCACGAACAGTGCTGCTTTGTTGGCGTTCCCTTTGTACTTCGACATTTTTAGGAAGAAGAGAAGGAGAAATCTTAAATAGTTTTGCAATATAATGAAATTTTTCAACATCTTTGCAGCCTCTTAAGAAATAAATAATTCCATGACATCCACTTTTCCAGTTAGCAATCGTTCGATCCGTTACAGCGCATTTAAGTGTACCGTTTTTATGAAACTTTTTTTTTTCTGAAAAATATATAGATATATACGAAGCGTGGCTCTGACGACCGCTGAGGATGTTGTTGTCATCACCACAGACCGAATGCTGATACAGAAGATAGAGTTTACTTAAGTATTACAGGGCTCGAAATTAGCGGTAGTCCCGCGCCCACAGACTACCAACTTTTCCCTGGGGCTACCAAAACCCATGAAATGGTAGCCCACACGGACTACCAAAGCCTGGGACATAAAATTACTTAGTGGGCGACATGATTTTGATCGCTGTGAGATGACCGACGCTCATACAGTCAACCCAGCTAGACACAGAAAGGCCAGACTATGACTTTAAAAGGCGACAGTGCAAGCAGTCGAATTTATTGTGACAAACTTTCGATAAAATATCATTATCTAAACTGATGTACTTAGATGACAGGCTTGGGAAATGCATGAAATGATGGCCAAGGAACATTCATTTTCATAGTTATTTAATCATAATGTATCAATCACATTTAAACACAGAATTATTCAAACTGCAAAGAAAAAGCTGTCGGGCCATCAACAAATTAGACTTTCAGAAGTGTACCAGATCATCCCATGATAGTGTATTATCGTGGAGAAATATGGTCAAAATTGCCACAAAAGTATTAGGAACATGACTGTACCAAGTTGTCATCCTGAAATTCATAGCGAACTAATTTTTAGCCAAGTTAATGTTTACACGTGCTGAGTGAAAAGTCGTTGTCATGGCGAACATCAAAATTTGCACATAAGCTCTGTGTATGTGTGAATAGGTCGTCAAACTTTGAGGCGTCCACTACACATGCTATACCGTTCTCCTAAAGCTACGATCTGCAGGTATTGATGTCAATGACTGGAATATTCACTTGGTGGGTAGAATCATCAAAAATAAATCTTTCACTGTCAAGATATAAATAAAATATCCTTTACAAAAAACTTTTCATTCATACATGGACTACCAGACTTTGTCACTGGGCTACCAACTTCAGAAAACGGTAGCCCAACGGGACTACCTATGAAAAAAGTTAATTTCGAGCCCTGTATTATGCCTGGGGGTGGATTCATGGGGGATGCCGCCCTGTTTATAACTTTGGTGATTGAGAGGTGGGAGTTCAGCATGTTTTTGAAATACTCGATGGGGTCTGTGTGTTTTCGAATTAAGACACTGGCTCATACTTTCATAAAATGCATCGTTCCAGCCACGAATTGCATCGTTCATATGCAGTTTTAGGCACGCACTTCGGGGAACGTTACTCTAATATATCGGATATATATCTTCATGTTTGCAAATTGAAAGTGTGTTTTGCAAAGCATCATACCAGCTACACATTGGATCGTTCAGTTACAGTTTTCGGCGCGCCCTTTTGGCGTATAACTTCGATGTATCAGAGATATATTATATATATCAGACAAATCTGGATGTTTGCAAATTGAAAGTCTTGCAAAGCGTGCTAATCATTATGAAATATGCAGTTCATATACAAATCATGACAAAAACCTGATCCTTTGCTGATTTCTCTGTGAGAAATCAGTATGAGAAAGCAACATGCGCTAATATTTCACAACACATTGTTACAGTGACATATTTTAGAAAGAGAAAAATGAAAAAATATATTCCATTCTCACTGATGCAACTATTTTCCTTGTCACAGATTTCCAAATAAAAAACAATTTTTCATGAGTAAAATGATAGTTAACAAAAGCACTGTTTTTCGTGCAGCGTCATTTTTAACCCCCCCCCCCCGTAATTTCTGTCCAGTCCCTAAGTCAAGAGAGTTTCTGTGATGTCCGTGTGGAGTTTCATCATGTTTAAAATTCGAACTATGAAAGTGAATCGAAAATTTACTAATAAATTTTCCCAGTGCTGTAGTACAGATGGCTGCGCCTTCCTAAAGAAAAGCATGAAGCAATAGTCTTTAGTCTAGCCCTGCGTACGAACTTTACTTGTTCCGCATTCCAGCTGCAGTGCTACATATATATAATCGCTCGAGATTTTGTCTGGGTATTTGGGTCGGACGGCAAAACAAGTCCGACCCAAATACCAAGGCGAAACCTCGAGCTACAGCACTGCAGCTATCCGCATTCATGAACATGATGCTTTGCGCTCCACAGATTTTTCGTTGTCATTTGAGGTCACGAGGAGGTCATGAGGATCACCCTAGCCTCGTTTTCGTTGCAGTTAACATGGAGGCCGAAGAGGGCGGAAGTGGTCGCAATGCCGACAACCCGTTTTCCTTTGACGCTTTCGTGAAGCAGAAATCGTCTAATCCCATTAGCTCAGAAAAGAAACCAAAGAAGAAGAAGGAAAAGGGAAGAGTTGATTCTGATAAATTCGTCGACATATTCAGCGACGACATACCAGCTCAGAACTCCTCCAGTGGGACGCCGACGCGATCAACTGTTGACTCGGGTCTGACATCGGATGGATCGGGTTCAAGCAGTGCAAATGCATCAGGTATTAAAATATAAAATAATATACGAATGTTTGAGGTATTGAAATAATATATAAGCTCCTGAATTGTGGCCACAAAATATTATGGATAGCTTTAAAGTTTACTCTGCCCGGCGTACTGACATACACCATGGATGTAAAAAATCCATGCATACACTGAACAAAGCTAGATATGCAATCTTCTTTCTTTCTACCGCCATGTGTAATCCATGAAGATGGATTTGTTCGGTTTTACCCGCGACGTTCCGTAGTCGGCAGTTTCTTCGATAGGGAGGTAGTGCAGATTATTATTCCCTGTCGTAAATTTAAGGGTTGTAGAAGTTTACTGAACTGTTACAAACCATTCGCAAATTGTATGGCAATTAGCAGTAACGACCTTTGAGAAAGTTCATTGCCATTATTTGAATTTTATCCGGACAGTAAACTGACAAAACAAGCTTCAACCATGGAGGGAGCTGTACCTTGTCTTAGCTCAGAAGTTCCATACACAGCTGCTCTATGTATTTCTTGTGTTTCTCAGCTTCCCATATTCCCCTAGAAGGAGAGAAAAGGATGCAGACCTCTTATTTGTGCACCTGGTGCCTGAAAAAGGATTTCATTGAGAGGTTTTGAAAGACTCAGGACAGTGGCCTGACATATTTTGTCAGTCTCTGTGGTAACTGATCACTGGTTGTGCTTGGAAAATTTAAACTTTAAGCAAAATGAGGTCTAAGGTCGGAGCTTCCCACAGGTGTAAAACATTTGTGAAATTCTCTCTCAAGTGGAGAAGGGACTTACATATGAACTAAAGGCTTATAAGAGTTGAATATTTTAGCATGGCTAGAAGCCTTTGGAGGGACTGTAAGGGTACTGTTTTTCTTGAGTGCTGGTCACACACGACCAGTCAGCCATCTAGCATCGACGGAACATTACTTTTTATCTTGAAGACTGCCAAATGCTAATTCAACATAGCTGCAAACCTAGCTGCAATAGTGTACCCAATTGGAGTATGCAACAGATGTTGCTGTATTTGTGCCAGCCCTCATCATGGCTACAATTCCCACTGTGAAACAACGCAGAAATTTTGCACAGCAGATGTACTGTTCACAGAAACAGTCCCACGGGCTATGAATCTTCTCGTTGACATTTCACAAGAGTCTAGCATCCTGGTCATAAGTAAATTCAAGTACACTGACCAAATGGTCAACAGTGATACTCTAGGTAGAAAAAATAACAGGATAACAACTCTGACCGATGTTTTTGTTCAAATCTGCCGCCATCTTGACTGAGGTCTTGCCAGATGTAAGAGTTTTTTCAGTCTAAAGTGTCACTAATAACCATTTAGTTGGCAGAGATGGCATCGCTTACAGCCAGCAAACAAGACTATGGTGAAATTTCTATAAGACAAGGAAAGATTCACTGCCCTTATGACTGTCTCTGTGCACGGCAGATATGCTGTTCAAAATGTGTTTTTGTTGTTACAAAGGGGGAATTGTAGCCCTGAGTGCCAGTGCGACAGCAGACTCACACATCCCCTGGGCTATGTTATTGCAGCTACTGCAAACTATACAATGCCAGTCGATACTGTGGTGAGCATGAGTTTAGTGTGGATCTTGACATAAGTTTGAAATTTTCTTTTTTTCAGGGCAATCAAAATCTGAAGAATGCAATCCATTTTCCTTCAAAAACTTTTTAAAGCAAGACACAAAGCCTTCATCATTGACCAAGGTATGGTATTCTCATGTGCAATTTCTTTTATATTAACATGAATTTTAAAATATTTGGAAAAAAGATTTGTTCAGCTTATGACACGCTATGTATTTTTCCCAGCAGGATGACCTGAAGAGTTCAGCTAACATCGATGGCCTGCCTGACATTTATGACAGACTTCATGATGAACAATTTCCCAATGTGAAGGCTGAGACAAAAACCAAAAGAGTAGACATTGATTCCGTAATACTGTCAACAGACTCAACACTCAGAGGTTCATCCATCGATATAGCCATGAACACCACTCAGGACATTTTTTCGCAAAAATCTGGGAGAAGGAAAAAAGTGAGCGAGCTTCCTGACATTTTTGCAGACCTTGACGAACCTGACGATCTCAGTTCAATGAGCAGAGAGGAGATCGCCGCTAAGGTGAAAAAACTGAAACAGGAAAATAAGTCACTGAAGAGGGATCTGCTGGATGCACAGAATGCTGCCACACAGGAATCAGAAAGGTGAGATAAATGTTGTACAACAATTTAACATTATATCATGAGGAGCTATGCTTGTATTTATTTTTGTATAGAGGCACCCTGAGACAAACACTGATATTCTACACACAAAACCATCTCATAAGTTTGATTGACCCATCTTGACTATGGTTGAAACTTTTGATGGTTTTTGAGTAATCAGCTAATAAGGGGAAAATCAATGTTTCCTGACTTTTTTCAACCCTGATCTTGTCAGGCCAATCTGCCATATTCTCATGTACTTTACATGGTAAGTTATAGCAGGTTTAGTCAGTAAAAATCATATTTTCATTATCTATATTTTCAGTTGCCTTCAATCTTTGTTAAGAATTTAACATCCAGGATATGTCAATGCCTTACTGGATTTATCCAATTTGACCTGATAGTAAAATGTTAGCTTGCAGGATAAAGGTGAAATGATAGGGTATGCTTGTTATTTCATCACCAATAAAGTCACCCTCAGAAAAAACACCAATTTGTTGATGTGGCCTAACGTTCTTCAAGTGTATTGTGCCCATTGTTATATCTGCCAAATTGTAGCCAATCATGGATGGGAAATCAGTAGTGTAATGGCTAAAGTGAGTCAAAATCTGTACCGCACCAGGCAAACATAACTTTGTATTCAATTCATATCACCTTGATTCATCTTTGTCAAAACTTAAGGCTTATTTGTGATTTGCTCAGATAGGAAAAGTCACAGCCTCCTGACATTTTTGTAAACACAAAAGAAAAAATATATTAAATCAATAAGACACCCCAAGGGTATTGATGCACGCTGCAGTGAGAGTGAAGTTTGTAGCTAATTGTATGCTGTGGTCTTTTGCAGGGCTGAAATTTGTTTACCAACAACTCTGTCAGCCAATTTCAAGATGCTAAAACATACCATTGACTCAAAAGTGTAAATGAGACAAATAACAATATCGAAAAACCATGGTGTTAGAAAAAGGATCTGATATAAATGAGACTGAGATAAGAAAGGAGTGCATGGCATTTATGTCCAAATGGGCAATATTTAGCACTTGTACGTTGCTATGAGAGAACAAATCTTACTCTTTTCTTCACTGAACAACATTCCACAATTAATGTATGGTTAAAAGTGAGTCATTTTTATAGAGGTAAAAATGGTCAAAAGTTAGCATTACTGGAGCTTTAACTTGAAAATTCATAATCTAATGCTAAAGTGGGTGTATGAAAGATGAAATGCTGATTTATTTAGAACCTTAAAAGTGAAAATGGTGTTTAGCACGCAGCATGTGGCTTAGATTTTAGTGAAATATCAACTCTTCAGACACAGGGCGAGAAAATAGTTCAGAACATGAACATTTTGTATAGCCTCAAATACTGATAGAATGATTATAATTCTCTACTTCAATATTCCTTACCAGTTATTACAAGATATCACTTTACTACTGACTAAAATGACAGTGGGCACTAACTGAATAAGAGAGAAATATGTTGAATGACACACAAAAAGGTCAATTGGCTAAATTTGTATATATCCTTGCTCGTTGCTGCTCTCTGTCAGCTGTAGAGGGGTGACTGAAGCAGAACACAACAGCAGAGAAACGTGATAAGCCGGAGCATTCTCTACATCTGACCTTAATTAGATAAAAACGAGCGAAAACAAAATTGTTTTGAATCCATTTGCAGAGTTGCGGCCATGCTCGGAGAAATGAAAAAAGTCCAACAAAGAGAGGCTGAGGATACACAAGCCCTTGAAAATATGGTACAACAGGTGGAAGAGAATCTAAGGTTAACAACGGTATGTGTGAATAATCTGATGTGGAATGAGGGTGTTCCCTTGGCAGGAGAGCCAGTGAAAGCCCTTCAATGGCACCAGTGCATGTTAACTTTGCGATTGCTTAGGAAGCAAAGCTGATCAGCCAAGCAACGTGAAGTGCTGTATGTGCCATGCACGGTACTCATGAAAAGTTCAATAATGGGTGTAGAATGCCTGAAAAGTTTGTCGGTGAATTCAAAAAGGAAACAACATATTTATTGTATAGAACATATACATCAATAGCTTGCCAGTCTGTCAGATTTAAAGTTGATATGCCCATGTAGACAGTGTGTCAGGAAACAGCCTTTGAAAAGGGAAGTTAAATTGGAAGAAAAAAGGATTGGAGAAAGAAAGTCATGTCATGAGAAAAGAGGATTTGTTGTTTACTTCAAAAGTTTGTCTTTCAAAGAAGACATATTTACCTCAGTGTTGTATTATTATTCCACCATTTATGATGCAAGGAAAATATTTCAAAAATTCTCATGCACAAATTTTGTTGCTTATATTTCATCTTAAACATTTATTATAATTACAAATTTCTCTTTTTTTGTCTATATTGCCAGACAAGGGCTGTTGCTGCCGAAAACATGGTCACCCAACTCAAACAGGAAGTCAAAGCTTTGAAGGTGAGTCTTCTGTGTGACCTTTGACCTCAATGACCTTTGACTTGCCAGGGGTAAAGTGTTCAGGTCATAATGGAGTCGAGAAATAGATAACAGAAATCAGTTGTATCACATAAACTGGTGAAAGTCTCAGTGATGAACTAAGCAAATAACGTTCTTTTCATTTATTACATAACCAGGGTCAGATGGCCGTCCTCAGCTCAGAGAAACAGCAGTTAGAAGCTGAGCGTGCCAATGTGAGTGCCATTACTCAAACGGCTCAAACTGCTGCTGAAAAACTCTCTGTTGGTGCTACTACTGCTGAACTAGCAATCAAGTAAGTTACACATTTGACCCCCCAAAGTATGACATCACATCCTGGTATTTTTTATTTGTAGTAAATTAAATCTGAACATTCTGCAACAACCAGCCACATTCACCGAATTCTGTGCAAAATTACCACTGTACCAGTAACCTATGTTCAGGCAAATACAACCGCGGCAAAGCCAGTGAATAGATAACTGATTGTAATACAAACAGAAACTACAATAGCAAAAAGTACTGGAAAACCTTAAAGTATAGAAGCGGCATCTTTATTTTACTGATAAAGAGCTAATAAACCATGGGGTGCTTGGTTTAGATATGAGAAGTCTCCTCGCCAAACATAAATATAAGAAATCAACTTGGCATGGACTTCCTGAAGACCGTACCATTTAACGCCACCCTGCTGAGATTTCTTACTGACAGCGACAAAGTATAGATAAACAAGGCGCAGTTAGACTACATATTAATTACTATTAGTGTTTGTATTACAATCAGTTACCTATGCACTGGCTTTGCCGCAGTTGTATTTGCTTTTCTTCTCATGACCAAATGTTCAAGATTTTGAATATCACCAAAAATACCAGGATGTAGAGGTTAGGGAGGGGTCATGAAAACGGCCCATTGAGAGGACTTTGAATAGAACTGTCTTAAACATTGTACTTCACTTGCTACACCTCAACATTTTATAGAGTTCATGTAGAGGTAGATCATGTCAATAATGAACGGCATTGTCTGCCAAAACCTGAATGGCATTTTTCACTCAGTTAGGGTCAGACAGGTATGAAATCAACGCTTTGCTTTATGTTGTATCTGTAAACAGATTTTTTATTATCAATAGATACATTTTCAAGTACTGTAAAAACATTAATTGTTCACTGGGATTAAATTTCATTATTTTCACTGACATATATAGAATCTGTTGTATTCCCAGCAAAAACTGAAATAAAAGTCTCAAACATCAAAATAGTGAAATTACTTGTAAATCCCAATGAAAATAATTGATTTTACAGTATACATACTTTCATTTCAAATTTTAACTTCAATCTTCTCCTGTTTCTCATATCTTTCATGTTCAAAGTCAGCTACTTGGTGGTGTTGGCACATTGAAACTCATCTCCGAGACACTGTCAAGTATCGCCGTGGTTACAGAGGAGAAAGATTCTGCAAACTCTCAGCAATCAAGCTAGCATCCAATGGGCTGACAGCCTAGCTGCCCTATATGTCAATGTATACTGGGTCATTGGGAACAATGCAATATTTTGACTCTCTTTGTTCACAGAAATTCATTTCAGTCAGAATCAGAGGCCAATTCAAGTGAGAAAGAGCAATAGATTCATCAACTGTCTTTCAATACTTTTGTTATAAGGAACCGTAATGTTTAAGTACATGATATACTGCAGTGCAATTCCTGGTGTAGTGATGTTCCTTAGGGCAAGGATCAGTGCATGGTAGTCTCTAAGACTTCACAAATCACTTCTCTTCTGTCTTCTGTCAAAAGCTTTTTAGAAACCAATAAATTTATTCATATTTGATCATCATCATCTGTAACCATCAGAAAATCAAGTTGGTGAAAATGAAAATTTATCATGAAACAGTTTTATTTATGTATAATTTAAGTCACAATGCGCTTCCAAGTAAGTTCTGCATCTTTTCATGAAAATTCAGGTCAGTTTTTGGCATTTACGTTGTAAAACTATGCATCCACATTCTTTTGAAACAGTTTCCACTGTGCTGCATGTCATTGTAATAGTCTGTTATGACTTTTTTATAAAGGAAATAAAAAGATTATTTCATATTCAAAATTGTGTCAACAATTTTTTACTCTGAAACAACATTAAGCTTTGAAATTTGAGGGATGTGTGAATTGTGATCAACAAACCAACCCACAAGCAAATACTTTCTCAGTGCACTGGTTTCATTGGGAACAGAGGAACTATTTTTGAACACTTCTACTGCCATAATTTTGCCCAAACTCATTGTTATCATGGGTGATCATGCACATTTTCAGCTGACGTGTGTCACACATGTGGGCTTATGGTTCAGCAATGTCTGTCTGCTTGTGTCTGCCTGTCTGTCTGTATACATGATATCTCAAGAACGGCTGGACAGATTTCAACCAAACTTTGTACCTTCAGATAACAAATGGCAAGAACTGATCAGATTTTAGTGGGCACGGTATGCATATTAATGAAGTTATCAAAGTTTTAATTCTTCTGTTACATGGTTGTCTATGGGAAAACGTGCAGATATTGAAGTGACAGACATTTTACGGCGCTGTGAGACATTCAGCAGAGCCATGTTAATTAACAGCTCGCAGTGTTGATGGTATAATCTGAACCTGTGAAGGAAAGGACTGCTGAGTACTGAATGCTGGATTGTTCATGCCTTTGTCACCTCAGTCCTGTAGTTAAAGATGGTAGTGAGAGCGCCACTATTTTGTGGAGTGTGAATGTTAGTAAAATGATAGTTTGACCATATCGGTCGTTTGAGGGCGCTGTAAGTACCATGTCTATGTATGGAGTGTGACTGATCAGAGACTTTGAATATTAACAGGGATAACAATAAAAAGACCTTGTTCCAGCTTTTAAATTCAGACAAAATTGTCAGCAATGTAGTAAATGACCTATACTGGAAGATATAGAGGTTTAGTCGCAGGAAGTTTGCCAAAAACTTTCAAAGTTAGTGATGGGAAATGCCACATCTCTGGGGACGAAGAGACCATTGAACATGCAATATTTGATTGCAGATATGCAAACGAACTATGGGCTAAATGCAAATTATTCTTAACAAAAGAGCATGGACAACATTGAGACTCTGACTTGAAAAAAATGGCAATAACTGGAGCAGACATTGATGATTCAATCTCAGAAATAATACATTGTATTACTTCTTATGTTATCAAATACACTAACTGGAATATACGAAACTCTGTGGTTTAAGTTACAGTCAATGCATAAACTCATCAGTCACTAATTACCATATCCTGTAATTAATCACTAAAATTAATGAAACTTGCTACTTATATGTATGCTTATGTCACATACCACTCTATGATAAAGACTAGTTCTACTATATGACAGCCCTGACTCACTACTACACACGTGAGCATGTTCAGTTCATATTTGCTTACTGCGATAAAGCACTACGCACGACAGTGAACTAACCCATCTCAACAAAGGATCCACCTATATTGGAAAAAGTTTAGACAGGGCAACAAAACAAAATATTTTCTGCACTTTTG
>LD350314.1:0-11808 GCA_001465055.1 Ptychodera flava | reverse complement strand
AAACGTAGAGGACCAATTAAGTAACGTAGAGGACCGCAATAGGTCCTCCCTGTTACCCATTGACCTATATTGACTGGTTCTCTAACTTACCACAAGTGGTCCTCAATGTTACTCATGGACTTACATTGACCGGGCCTCTAAGTTACCTCAAGTGGTTCTCTATGTTACCCCTAGACTTACATTGACTGGTCCTCTAAGTTACCTAAAGTGGTCCTCTATGTTACCCATAGACTAACATTGACCTGTCCTCTAAGTTACAACAAGTGGTAAGTATTAGTCTAAGATTATTATAGGTAAGTACAGGTAAATATACAGGTAAGTATGGAAGTAATGGTTTTGGTAAGTATCCGATTAATAGGTAAGTACAAGCACCCTTCAAAGGATTGGAGAATAATGTAAATGACAGGATTTGCTCATCTATATGTATTCAAAGCATACAGGTACAAAAGACTAGAAATTCGAAGAATGTGTATAGGTCCCACATTATTATATATTGATATCGGGTTAGCCAAGTACGACCTTGACCTTTGACTTTTTTGCATTGGATGTTTATTAATTTTTATGATTATTTTTCTATCAATACGTTATAAAAGTTTGGCTGTCCTGGTGTTAGGGGAAGGGTAAAAAATTTACTTTCGACAAATGCAATGACATCCCGCTTGAGATTCCTTCTTGTTTATGCTATATTAAATTATGTAGTGAAAAGTCTGTTTTTAAGTAAAATTATTTGCCGAAGGATGACCACCGATCTCTTTCATAAATACTTACCTGTGTACTCATTTGTACTTACCTAATAATCGAATATTTACCAAAACCATTACTTCCATACTTACCTGTATATTTACCTATACTTACCTATAATAATCTTAGACTAATACTTACCACTTGAGGTAAATTAGAGGACCGGTCAAAGTAAGTCTATGAGTAACATTGAGGACCACTTATGGTAACTTAGAGGACCTGTCAATGTAAGTCTATTGGTAACATAGAGGACCACTTGAGGTAACTAAGAGGATCGGTCAATGTAAGTATATGGGTAACTTAGAGGACCAATCAAAGTAAGTCTATGGGTAACAGAGAGGACCACTTAAGGTAACTTAGAGGACCAATCAAAGTAAGTCTATTGGTAACAGAGAGGACCACTTGAGGTAACTAAGAGGACCAGTAAATGTAAGTCTATGGGTAACATAGAGGACCACTTGCGGTCCTCTATGTTACTGAACTAGTCCTTTAAATTAAGTCAAAAATAGGTCTTCTATGTTACCCATAGGTAGTCGTCCCCTACCCAAACCTTTCCTTAAATCCACCCTTTTTGCTCCTTAGGTTATCAGTGGATCAAAACTAAAGAATCACTTGATTTGCATATTAACCTTAACCTCTCACCTTAATTATCAAACCTGTTCTTCCATTCTTAACTGTATACTTACTTGTACTTCCCTAATGATCGAATACTTACCAAAACTATTCCTTCCATATTTACCTGTATATTTACCTATAATAATCTTAGACTTATACTTACAACTTGAGGTAACTTAGAGGCTCGGTCAATGTAAGTCCATGAGTTACATTGAGGACCACTTGTTGTTAGTTAGAGGACAAGTCAATGTAGGTCCATGGGTAACAGGGAGGACCAATTGTGGTCCTCTATGTTACTCAATCGGTCCTCTATGTTTGCTCAAAAATAAGTCCTCTACGTTAACCATAGGTTCTCCTCCCTCACCCTAAACTTTACTTAAAACCACAATTTTCCCCCATAGGCTACCAGGGGACAAAAGAATCATTTAATTTGCATAATAACCTTAACATGTCACCTTAATCATCATACATGTATTTTCATACTTAACTGTATACTTACTTGTACTTACCAAATAATCGAATAGTTACCAAAACCATTACTTCCATACTTACCCATATATTTACCTGTACTTACCAATTAAAAATCTTAGACTAATACTTACAACTTGAGGTAACTTAGAGAACCGGTCAATGTAAGTTTATGGGTAACATAGAGGACTACTTGAGGTAACTTAGAGGACCCGTCAATGTATGTCTGTGGGTAACATAGAGGACCACTTGTGGTCCTCTATATTAGTCAACTGGTCCTCTACTTTAAGTCAAAAAATATTTCCTTTATATTACGAGTAGGTAGTCTTCCCCTACCATAAACTTTGTTTTACACCAAACTTTTTGCTCCATAGGTCATCAGGGGATAAAAGCTAAAGAATCACTTAATTTGCATATAAACCTTAACCTGTCACCTTAATTATGAAACATGTACTTCCATATTTACCTTTATACTTATTTGTACTTGCGTAATGATCGAATACTTACCAAAACTACAACTTCCATACTTACCTGCATATTATCCTATACTTACCTATAATAATCTTAAATATATACTTACAACTTGAGGTAACTTAGAGGACCGGTCAATGTAAGACTATGGGTAAAAAGAGGACCTGTTCAGGTATTGGAGGACTGGTCAATATAAGTCAATGGTCAACATAAAGGACCACTTAATATAGCGTTATTCACAAAATACGGCCCTGTATGGACTCAGGCTCAATGAGTGACGTATTGGACTCGCCGAAACCCTATTATTATACACCTCCCTCCATTAATCGTCCGTATAAACTAATTCTATGGTAAATTTTGAGTGATGCGGCACGCGCGATATGAGTGGAACGTGCGCGATTGTTGCGTTGGCACGAAGCCAATTAATTTCCAGTGCAGTACAAGCAAACTTCGCTGAATGTTTTCAATTTAATTAGTTTTTTAAAATAAAAATCAATTGCATTTAGACTCAGTTTTGTGTTTAGCGTGTTTTAAACCTTATACTACGAATACATTTTGGTGGAATTTTTTATTACGTCTATAACTCACCGTAATAGAGTTTGTTTACATCCGATAATCGCTAGGTCAACGGTCAAACAAGCGCGTCGCGCGTCTCCCGTATTCGGGACTCCGCATACTATAAAAATACGGAAAGTTATTGGACGGTCAAACTCCCATAGGTTACGGCAGTAGGCATATAATAAGTTAACTTAGTGGACCCATCGATGTAAAATTTTTGGTAACGTACAGGACCACATGCGGTGCTCTGAGTTACTCAACTCTTCCTCTATGTTAACTAATAAATAGGTCCTCTATGTTACCTATTGGTAGTCGTCCCTTACCCTAAACTTTGCTTAAAACCACACTTTTTGCTCCACAGGTTATCAGGGGATAAAAAAAAGAATCACATAATTTGCATATTAACCTTAGCCTGTCACCTTAATCATCAAGCCTGTACTTCCATACTTACCTTTATACTTATTTGTACTTATGTAATAATCGAAAACTTACCAAAATCATTTCTTCCATACTTACCTGTATATTTACCTATACTTACCTATAATAATCTTACACTTTTACTTACCACTTGAGGTAAATTAGAGGACCGGTCAATGTAAGTCTATGGGTAACATAGAGGACCACTTGAGGTTACTTACAGGACCAGTCAATGTAAGTCTATGGGTAACATAGAGGACCACTTGCAGTCCTCTACGTTACTTAACTAGTCCTCTATGTTAACTCCAGAATAGGCCCTCTACATTACCCTAGGTACTCGTCGCTAACCCCAACCATCGCTAAACCACACTTTGTGCTTCATAGGTTAACAGGGGATAAAAAAAGAATAACTTAATGTGAATATTAACCTTAACCTGTCACCTTAATCATCAAACTTGTACTTTGATACCCACCTGTATACTTTTTCTTGCTTACCAAAAAATTGAATACTTACCAAAACCATTACTTCCATACTTACATGTATATTTACCTCTGCTTACCCATAATAATCTTAGACTAATACTTACAATTTGAGGTAACTTAGAGGACCGGTCAATATAAGTGTATGGGTAACATAGAGGACCCCTTGAGGTTACTTAGAGGACCAGTCAATGTAAGTTCATTGGTAACATATAGGACCACATGCAGTCCTCTACGTTACTCAACTGGTCATCTACGTTAACTCAAAACTAGGTCCTCTATGTTACCCATAGGTAGTAGTCGCTAACCCTCAACTTTGCTTAGAACCACTGTTTTTGCTCCATAGGTTATCAGGGGATAACAACAAAAGGATCAGTTTATTTGCATATTACCCTTAACCAGTCACATAAATCATCCAACCATTACTTCCATTCTTACCTATTTACTTACCTGTAATTAACTAATAATCTGATACTTACCTCTAAGAAATTGTTTGTATGCCTGCATGGTTTTCTCGAGCATTCCTTCTAGCTGTTGCGTTGTTTACTTTCTCGATGATTATTATGCTTGTGTCAACAGATGGCCTTTAGAAGTTCTAAATGTTTAATTAATTAGTAACTTAAAAAGGACACCTATTGGGCAGCAAAAACTTTATTCCATACCCCTTTTTTCACAAATCTTAACAACACTTAACTAAACAAAACTTGACTAGAAGAAAATTTTCCTTTCATCTTTTCCTATTTTTTTCTTCGTCATATCCCTCTAAGTCTTCCGCCAGACTTTTGTCCTGTTCTAGTTACTTCGCCACCTAAAAATCTAAGATGTGCCTGGCTTTAATTCTCTGTCTGTGCTGGATAGAATAGGCTCTGTAACCATGAGTTTTTCGCTGTGTGATAAAATCATTAAAATTATGTTATGTTATCGGTACTGTAACATTTGTATTTTTATGAAAGAAATACTTGTCAAAATATATAAAATACTCACCTGGCTTGCCTGGCTTATGTCCATAAACTATGACTGCTTTTAACACTGTTCTTGACCTTCTCCTTCTAGTTCTTCAAGTCTCTCTCCGTTCTTTCTTTTTCCTTCACCACTTGCTCTGGCCTGGCGAATCAGAATAGACTCCTTTTGGGCGTCTCTGTGTGCCTTAGCGAGCATTACATGATATTTTGGGTTTGTTGAACCTAACCCATGAACCACGCTGATGTGATGGTCTAATCGTTTAACCATTGCAAAACAAAAGTCGATCGGACATTTCTTGTAGAGACGGCCAGAATGTGCTCCAAGGTCAAGAATTTTATTATGTTCTTGAATCTTGCTTTTCTGATAATCTTTAAGTTTCGATTTTGCTTTATCCAGACACAAGTCATGCCATTGCATAAAATGTCTTTTGAGGTTGAAGACCTCAGATTTACACTCTGGGCAAGACATTTTCTTTCTTTTTTGGGGAGCTTTGACTTGGTATCTCTTGGCTGAAGGAGTTGAATCAGCATCACTGCTTCCTAGAGTTATTTCAGGTTCAGACACACCATCATTAGGCTCACAAGAAATAGGTGAACTTTTGTGCTCAGTAGCATGCCAGCTTGCTACCTCGACTTTCCTTGCTGAAACATTGTTTTCTGACTGCTCAACGCCAACTATACCACTTTCAGTGGAAATGGCTCCAGAGCCAGAGAGGGTGGCAGATGTTAAGTTTCTTGGCTCTGACCTCTCACCTAGTGAGAGGTCACCACCCTCTCCCTGGCGTCTGTTGCAGTCAGTAGGAGGGTTCAATATGTTACTTTCGTCCACATTAGCATCATTGCTCGCTGACTTGGCTTTCTGTTTTCTTTTGTTTGTTGCTTTGACTCTCTTTGCTGGCCGTTTAATGCATATGGGAGCACGTCCAGCCGAAGTTGATCCTGAGACGGAAAGGTCATCAGCTGTTTTTTGCCCAGGGCATTTGTCATCACCCTTGCTATGGTGTCTCTTACGACCAGCAGCAGTTTGAAGAGAATCACTGTTTTTCAGAGTTATTTCAGGTTCAGACACACCATCATTAGGCTCACAAGAAGTAGGTGAACTTTTGTGTTCAGTAGCATGCAGGCTTACTACCTCCAGTTTCCTTGCTGAAACATTGTTTTCTGACTGCTCAACGCCAACTATACCACTTTCGGTGGAAATGGCTCCAGAGCCGGAGAGGGTGGCAGATGTTAAGTTTCTTGGCTCTGACCTCTCACCTAGTGAGAGGTCACCACCCTCTCCCTGGCGTCTGTTGCAGTCAGTAGGAGGGTTTAATATGTTACTTTCGTCCACGTTAGCATCATTGCTCGCTGACTTGGCTTTCTGTTTTCTTTTATTTCTTGCTTTGACTCTCTTTGCTGGCCGTTTAATGCATATGGGAGCACTTCCATCCGAAGTTGATCCTGAGACGGAAAGGTCATCAGCTGTTTTTTGCCCAGGGCATTTGTCATCACCCTGGCTATGGTGTCTCTTACGACCAGCAGCAGTTGGAAGAGAATCACTGTTTTTCAGAGTTATTTCAGGTTCAGACACACCATCATTAGGCTCACAAGAAATAGGTGAACTTTTGTGTTCAGTAGCATGCTGGCTTGCTACCTCGAGTTTCCTTGCTGAAACATTGTTTTCTGACTGCTCAACGCCAACTATACCACTTTCAGTGGAAATGGCCTCAAAGCCGGAAAGGGTGGCAGATGTTAAGTTTCTTGGCTCTGACCTCTCACCTAGTGAGAGGTCACCACCCTCTCCCTGGCGTCTGTTGCAGTCAGTAGGAGGGTTCAATATGTTACTTTCGTCCACGTTAGCATCATTGCTCGCTGACTTGGCATTCTGTTTTCTTTTGTTTGTTCCTTTGACTCTCTTTGATGGCCGTTTAATGCATATGGAAGCACTTCCAGCCGAAGTTGATCCTGAGACGGAAAGTGCATCAGCTGTTTTTTGTCCAGGGCATTTGTCATCAACCTTGCTATGGTGTCTCTTACGACCAGCAGCAGTTGGAAGAGAATCACTGTTTTTCAGAGTTATTTCAGGTTCAGACACACCATCATTATGCTCACAAGAAATAGGTGAACTTTTTTGCTCAGTAGCATGCCAGCTTGCTACCTCGAGTTTCCCTGCTGAAATATTGTTTTCTGACTGCTCAACGCCAACTATACCACTTTCAGTGGAAATGGCTGCAGAGCCGGAAAGGGTGGCAGATGTTAAGTTTCTTGGCTCTGACCTCTCACCTAGTGAGAGGTCACCACCCTCTCCCTGGCGTCTGTTGCAGTCAGTAGGAGGGTTCAATATGTTACTTTCGTCCACGTTAGCATCATTGCTCGCTGACTTGGCTGTCTGTTTTCTTTTGTTTGTTGCTTTGACTCTCTTTGCTGGCCGTTTAATGCATATGGGAGCACTTTCAGCCGAAGTTGATCCTGAGACGGAAAGTGCATCAGCTGGTTTTTGCACAGGGCTTTTGTCATCAACCTTGATATGGTGTCTCTTGCGACAAGCAGCAGTTGGAAGAGAATAACTGTTTTTCAGAGTTATTTCAGGTTCAGACACACCATCATTAGGCTCACAAGAAGTAGGTGAACTTTTGTGTTCAGTAGCATGCTGGCTTGCTACCTCGAGTTTCCTTGCTGAAATATTGTTTTCTGACTGCTCAACGCCAACTTTACCACTTTCAGTGGAAATGGCTCCAGAGCCGGAGAGGGTGGCAGATGTTAAGTTTTTTGGCTCTGACCTCTCACCTAGTGAGAGGTCACCACCCTCTCCCTGGCGTCTGTTGCAGTCAGTAGGAGGGTTCAATATGTTACTTTCGTCCACGTTAGCATCATTGCTCGCTGACTTGGCTGTCTGTTTTCTTTTGTTTGTTGCTTTGACTCTCTTTGCTGGCCGTTTAATGCATATGGGAGCACTTCCAGCCGAAGTTGATCCTGAGACGGAAAGTTCATCAGCTGTTTTTTGCCCAGGACATTTGTCATCATCCTTTCTATGGTGTCTGATACGACCAGCAGCAGTTGGAAGAGAATCACTGTTTTTCAGAGTTATTTCAGGTTCAGACACACCATCATTAGGCTCACAAGAAATAGGTGAACTTTTGTGTTCAGTAGCATGCTGGCTTGCTACCTCGAGTTTCCTTGCTGAAACATTGTTTTCTGACTGCTCAACGCCAACTATACCACTTTCAGTGGAAATGGCTGCAGAGCCGGAAAGGGTGGCAGATGTTAAGTTTTTTGGCTCTGACCTCTCACCTAGTGAGAGGTCACCACCCTCTCCCTGGCGTCTGTTGCAGTCAGTAGGAGGGTTCAATATGTTCCTTTCGTCCACGTTAGCATCATTGCTCGCTGACTTGGCATTCTGTTTTCTTTTGTTTGTTGCTTTGACTCTCTTTGCTGGCCGTTTAATGCATATGGGAGCACTTCCAGCCGAAGTTGATCCTGTGACGGAAAGGGCATCAGCTGTTTTTTGCCAACGGCATTTGTCATCATCCTTGCTACAGTGTCTCTCACGACCAGCAGCAGTTGGAAGAGAATCACTGTTTTTCATAGTTATTTCAGGTTCAGACACACCATCATTAGGCTCACAAGAAGTAGGTGAACTTTTGTGTTCAGTAGCATGCTGGCTTGCTATCTCGAGTTTCCTTGCTGAAACATTGTTTTCTGACTGCTCAACGCCAACTATACCACTTTCAGTGGAAATGGCTCCAGAGCCGGAGAGGGTGGCAGATGTTATGTTTCTTGGCTCTGACCTCTCACCTAGTGAGAGGTCACCACCCTCTCCCTGGCGTCTGTTGCAGTCAGTAGGAGGGTTCAATATGTTACTTTCGTCCACGTTAGCATCATTGCTCGCTGACTTGGCATTCTGTTTTCTTTTATTTGTTGCTTTGACTCTCTTTGCTGGCCGTTTAATGCATATGGGAGCACTTCCAGCCAAAGTTGATCCTGAGACGGAAAGGTCATCAGCTGGTTTTTGCCTAGGGCATTTGTCATCACCCTTGCTTTGGTGTCTCTTACGACCAGCAGCAGTTGGAAGAGAATCGCTGTTTTTAAGAGTTATTTCATGTTCAGACACACCAACATTAGGCTCACAAAAAATAGGTGAACTTTTGTGTTCAGTAGCATGCCGTCTTGCTACCTCGAGTTTCCTTGCTGAAACATTGTTTTCTGACTGCTCAACGCCAACTATACCACTTTCAGTGGAAATGGCTCCAGAGCCGGAGAGGGTGGCAGATGTTAAGTTTCTTGGCTCTGACCTCTCACCTAGTGAGAGGTCACCACCCTCTCCCTGGCGTCTGTTGCAGTCAGTAGGAGGGTTCAATATGTTACTTTCGTCCACATTAGCATCATTGCTCACTGACTTGGCTGTCTGTTTTCCTTTGTTTGTTACTTTGACTCTCTTTGCTGGCCGTTTAATGCATATGGGAGCACTTCCAGCCGAAGTTGATCCTGAGACGGAAAGGGCATCAGCTGGTTTTTGCCCAGGGCTTTTGTCATCAACCTTGATATGGTGTCTCTTGCGACCAGCAGCAGTTGGAAGAGAATCACTGTTTTTCAGAGTTATTTCAGGTTCAGACCTACCAACATTAGGCTCACAAGAAGTAGGTGAACTTTTGTGTTCAGTTGCATGCCGGCTTGCTACCTCGAGTTTCCTTGCTGAAACATTGTTTTCTGACTGCTCAACGCCAACTATACCACTTTCAGTGGAAATGGCTCCAGAGCCAGAAAGGGTGGCAGATGTTAAGTCTTTTGGCTCTGACCTCTCACCTAGTGAGAGGTCACCACCCTCTCCCTGGCGTCTGTTGCAGTCAGTATGAGGGTTCAATATGCTGCTGCTGCTGGGTTCAGGCACAGATGCTTCAGGACTAAAAGAAGAAGTAAGTGAACTTTTGTTCACTGCAGCACGATGGCAGTTTAGGGTGGGCATTTGATTGATTTCATCCTTTTCAAAACACACACCCGATGTAGGCTCGAATAGACGGTCAGAAAAATCAAAGGTATCATTGATCTGTGAAGGTGCGATGTTCGAATCCTCCCCAGAAACATTGTTGTTTTCATTAACAGAATTGCTTTCCTGCACTTTAAATGGGTCAAAAAAGCTTTCTTCACTGAGAGACATTAGCATTGCCAGAGCAGAGTGATCACTTTCAGTTTTTCTAATCTCTTCCAACCGTTCACTTCCACCGGAAGTGTCCCCAGAGCCAGAAAGGGAGGCAGATGTTGAAACCTTAGGCTGTGACCTCTCACGTAGTGAGAGGTCACCACCCTCTCCCAGGCGTCTGGTACAGTCAGAGTTCGCGCTAACTATGTCGCTGCTTGGTTTAGAGACAGATAAATTACTCGTAGCACATGTATGTGAACTTTCGTCCAAAGCAGCTTGATTATTGGTTGGGGTTATCATTTGATTGTTTTCATCCTTTTCAAAAAACAAGCCCAATCTAGGCTCGAATACACAGTCAGAAAAATCAAATGAATAATCTATTTCTGAGGTTGCAATGTCTGAATCGCCAACTGATTTTTCTGAGTCGCACACAGAATCATTGCAGTTGACTGTCAGGGACCCTGTTTCGTAATTTAAAAATATCTCAAAATAGCTTTCTTCATTGGAAGACATGACAGAAGTGAAGAGTTTTAATGCTAAATTTAATGCTAGTACCCAGTTAAAAAAGCACTCTCAGGCAGACTGTCATTGAGTTTAGCGTACAACCGCCATTTGCTATCAAGATGGCGGCTTTAAAACTAGCCTATATATATACAGCAATATTAGAACTCTTCCTACAGTTTTGTCTCTTTCTTCTCTTCCCAGGATGCATTTGCATCTAAATAAGGCTTTTTTTCGGTATGATATGATGAAATAAATGATATTTTGCAGGTAGCTGTAAAAATAAACATGCTTGTACACCTTTTGCATACTCTACTTTTAAAATTGGACTTAGAATTCATATATATCTATGTCTTCAGGGGATTTTGCATATCATTATCTTTGACAAAAGAGCATCAGCACGTGCTATCTCTGTTGAACAGTACTTTGTTTGTGCAGCTCTCTTTTATTTATATGTAAAGTTTAGAGTTTGTTTCCTCAGTATATTGTAGAAGAGGTATTGCTCTTTGCAAAAAATATACCATTCAAAAGATCGGACTTCAGTAAGTATGATTGTTTCAGCAGCTAAATTACCTAAAAACTCCGACTTTTCGAACTATTGGTTATCGTAGGATAAAAACGAATGAAAAATAAGCGGGATTACATTGCATTGGTTGCAAGTACATATTTTACCCTTCCCGTCATATCAGGACAATCAAACTTTTTAAACATATTAACAGAATAATGATCTTGAAAATGTATAAAGATCCGACGCAAAAAGGTCAAAGATCAAGGTCATACTAGGTGGACCCCACATCAATATATAAAATTGTCGGACCTACACAAAATCTTCGAATTTCTAATTTTTTGCAACTCTATATTGTGATTTACACATATATTAGCAAATCCCGTCATTTGCATGATTCTTCAGTCATTTGAAGGTAAAATATGAAGTGTTTGTAGAAGTCGCTAAAACATGACATTTTTATGCCATAGGTTAACACGGCAAAATCACTTTGACATTGCTTTGTTTGTTCAAGTGCAGGTCAGTCATGTGAACAATTATCACTTCAGTTTTTCAATATATTTCAGCATAGATAATGATCTTTACAAAACACGTTGCACTTATTAGATCGTAGCACAGCAAATATTTGTAATCTGAACAGTAATCATGTGATGAATACTAACGCTTCACCACGTAAGTCTATGGGTAACATAGAGGACCAGTCAATGTAAGTCTATGAGTAACATAGAGGACCAGTTTAGGTAACAATGATTAGCAGTCCATGTAAGTCTATGAGTAACATAGAGGACCACTTTAAGTAACTTAGAAGACGGGTCAGTGAAAGTCTATTGGTAACATAGACAACCCCCACACAGATATCTGTACAGGTTAATTAACAGAGGATAAAAACGAATGAATAACAAGCGGGATGACATTGAATTGGTTGCAAGTACATATTTTACCCTTTCCGTCATATGAGGACAATCAAACTT